>WEIU01012263.1:92829-110184 GCA_013389925.1 Aegithalos caudatus | reverse complement strand
TCCCCCGTGTCCCCCATGTCCCCCGTGTCCCCCGCACGGTGCCAGCGCGGGGGGGAGCGAGCTGCAAACAAACCCCTCGCCTTGAAATTCTCGCCCGGATCTGGGCGAGGAGCTGGGAGAATTTCCCAGAGACGAAATGCGGGAGCAGCGTTCCCAGAACCAGGGGAGGGGCTGGCGAGGGAGGATTAGAGCCGCCTTGACAGTGCACCACTGCGACTGTCTCCCAGCCGGGCCCGTTACCTGCTGGGACACTCAATTTGCCATTGTTCCCGCGGTGTCACACTGTATTACCAGCATAATGCGGAATGTTTCCGCCGGCCAGCGTACCCACGGCACAGAGCACTGGCATTCCCCAGGAGCACCTCGTAGCAACGGGGCAATGTTCCCCTGTCCTGCCGTCACCCTCCAATCCCGCCAGCCCGGCTGGGAAATCCCTATTGATGGCGCTCCCCAGCCCCCCAGAATGGCTAAAGGGCGTGTGAATGCGGCAGCGATTTGAAACGACTGCGGCGCTGCGATGGTATCGCTCGCCCTGCCTCACAGTAGGGGAGGAAGCTTAGCTCTTTCTCATCGGTATAAGCTTATTTTTCTCTCTCCTTCTCTCCTTTCCCTCCCCCTCCCTTTAAGCTGCCGAGTTTATATCAAGCCGGCCCCCTGATCCCACACACCCCTGTTTAGATGCAAATGACTGCGAGTGTCATGGCTGAGAAAAGCCGTGGGTTATCGTGGTGCGGGTCCGCCTTTTCACAGCTCGTGTCAGGGGCTTAGCCGAGCTCCCGGGGACCCCCGAAGNCCTGAGCCTGAGCCTGAGCCTAACCCGGACCTCTTCCCCGCTCTCAGGTGCCTCAGGGCCTTTCCTGCCTCACAGACAGCTCTGGGTGCCAGCCTGAACCAAACTCGGGGATTTCAGCCCATGGTGATTGCTTCCCCCCAGAGCAACGCGTGCCTGCTGGCTCAGTCCTGGCTTTGGGCAGGACTTGGCTGGAAGAGCCATTGGCTTTAGATAAGAACTGACCTTATTTTACAAAGGAAAGGGAAAGGAGGGAGGGGGAAAGCAGGTTTTTCTTCCCTCCTTATCCCAGACTGCACACCTGCAGTATAAATCATCTTGGGGAATCTGCTTGTAAAAACATGAACTTACCCCACATTCAGGTGTTTGTTTTTTTTTTTTTTTTTTTTTTTTTTTTTTTTTTTTTTTTTTTTTTTTTTTTTTTTTTTTTTTTTTTTTTTTTGTGTTTTTTTTGTGTTTTTTTCATGGCCCAGGTTAGAAAGTAAGACATGGAAAAAAGAAAATGTAGAATTATAGAACTACAGAATAGTTTGGGTTGGGAGGGACTTTAAAGCCCATGCCATCCCTGCCATCCTATCCCAGGTTGCTCCAAGCCCCATCCAGCCTGGCCTTGGACACTGCCAGGGATCCAGGGGCAGCCACAGCTGCTCTGGGCACCCTGTGCCAGCCCTGCCCACCCTCCCAGGGAACCCAGTTGTTTCCCAGTATCCCATCCATCCCTGCCCTCTGGCAGTAGGAAGCCATTCCCTTGTCCTTTCACTGATAGAATCTGGTTCCAAGTCCCTCTCCAGCTCTCCTGGAGTCTTTTTAGGCACTGGAAAGGGCTCTAAGGCCTCCCTGAAGCTTTCTCCTCTCCCTGTCCTCCCCAGCTCTCCCAGCCTGTCCTTCTTTGCAGGAACATCATCAATGGCCTTAGGGAACCAAAGCCTGGGCAGCCACAGCAGCCAAAACCTTGTGAGTCTGAATCTGGGGTGGAAAATGTGGAGAAACCTGGGTGGGTAAGGGCAGAGCCTCACCAGGGTTGTTGTTCAGCAGCTCCCAAATGGATTCAGTGCCCTGGGGGTTCCCTGAGCTGCCTTTGGTGTTCTTTGGTGTTCTTTGCCCTGCCAGGGGCTGCAGGAGGAGAGCTTGGAGCTGTGGGTGACACTGGGGAGGGAAGTGAGGTGGGGATGGGAGGGGAGGCTCTGGGAAGACCTGGAGGCAGGAATCCCTTGGGCATTTCAGGGAGGGCAGCCCTGTGCTCCCACACTGGCAGCAGTGCCCAAAGCCTGGAGGATGTGCCCAGGAGGAGCAGCCCAGGAAGGCTCAGACACCTGAGCTGAGCCCTCCCACCCTGTGCTGCTCTGCACCCTGAGCTCTCCTTTGGTGGAGGTGAGCATGGTTAACGTTTGCAGCTCCTTTAAAATGAAATTCTCCTCGGTTTCTTTCCAGGCTCTATTAGAAATGATTTTTGATGCTGTTGCAGTGAGAACTGCACCTTTGAAGCTTTTCCAAAATAGCCTCAATCTACCTGAGGGAGCAGCAGCTGAGATTACCCAAGTTAATACTGAGGGGGGATTTCATCCAGGTGTTTGTCAGAGGTGAAACCCCGACCCTTTGTTGGCCAGATGCAGGTGTGAGCTGTGGCAGGGATTGCCTGGTTTGGCTTTGGGTTTTGGTTTGCAGCCCTGGCTGTGCTGGAAGTCAGGAAAAGGGGAACATGGCAAGGCTGCCATGGTGGCCACAGGATCCAGATGATGGGCTCCAAACTCTTGGTTTGAGGACCACATAAAGGGTTCTGAGACAGCTGGAGAGGGACTTGGGACAAGGGGACAGGACACAGGGACAGGACAGGACACAGGGAATGGCTTCCCACTGCCAGGGGGCAGGGATGGATGGGATCTTGGGCAGGAATTGTTCCCTGGGAGGGTGGGCAGGGCTGGCACAGGATGCCCAGAGCAGCTGTGGCTGCCCCTGGATCCCTGGCAGTGCCCAAGGCCAGGCTGGACAGGGCTTGGAGCAGCCTGGGACAGTGGAAGTGTCCCTGCCATGGCAGGGGTGGGAATGGATGGGCTTTGTCCAGCCCAAACCAGTCTGTGACTCTTGTTGCTGTATCTAAGGAAGAAGCTGAGATAGATAAGATGATTTTTAAAAGGTCCCTTCCAACTCAGACCATTCCATGACTCTCTGAGGACCAGGAGTGTCCAGCAGTGACAGCAGGGCTGCTCCCACACCCCTCACAGCTGACAGGACCTCTCTGTTTTGTCACCAACCTCATCTCTTCCCTCAGCTGAGGAAAGCTGGAAATATTCTGGCTTTCTCTGCTGCAGACTCTGGGAATCTCAAAGGTTCCCTGAGTTACTCACAGCCACACAGTGACACCAGTCCCATCCTCAATCCTCTCATTAATTCTGAAGGCAGCAGGGAAAAGACACGAGCACAGTTCAGAAATGTGAATAATACCCACGATCAGATGGGCTGGGCTTTGATGTGTCCTTCTTTGCAGATGATGCTGTTTATTTTTAACTGCTCCACTTACAGGTTAGTGAGACATGGGATAAATACTCTGGCAGTGCTGTCTGGAGATGTGTCACGGTGGGATGGGGAAAGCTGAACATCCAACGTGCTCCCTCATTTTTCTCCATCTGTCAGAAGGCTTTCAGAGCTCTGGGTGATATTTTACCTTGTCAGCTCGGGGTGTGTGGAGGGGCTGAGGCAAGTCCACACACGAGGCTTTGCTCCAGTCCCTGCAGCCGAAAGAATCTTAAAATATTCCCCAGAGATTCAAAGTTCAGTTTGCTCATTACAGGGAGGATGGTTCAAATCTAAGCTTTAAGTGCTTTCCCGCTGACAGAAATGGTGGTGAGAGATTTTCAGTGTCTCAATGCTTGAACAGTTCTTTCATAGCGTGTTTAGAATTTTTATGACAGTTTTTTGTTGTTTTGTTTTTTTTTTTTTTTTTTAATGACAGTTTCTTAAGAAAATTAAAACTTTCTGATCTTTTAAGTGCTGGAATTTAGGACAGGCTTTTATTAGGCAGCAAATTAGAGTGTGTTGAGCCCTGCTGACAAGTTATTTGGTAATAAATACAACAGTTACCCCAAAATGCACCCTGGCACAACAGAGGGGAAATTAATCTGATGGTGCTCTAATAAGAATTTACAATCCTGGCTCCTGCAAAGAATCCCACATTAACACAAAGGAATGATTTTCACTGAAACACTCGACTGACATCTCAGATTTGAAACGATTCCTACCCTTACTGAGAGGCTGAAACTTGAAACAAAGATATCATGAACTGTTTCTGTGCAGAATTTTGGGGCTTTCTAAGAAAGATTCACCAGAAGTCCTGCATTCTCCAGGGGACTGTTGGGAAATAGTCCAAAGTCCTGCTCTCACCCCCATTTCTCCAGTTTCTTGAAGTCTGTACCATAAAATTCCCATTTCCAAAGCATCACTGGAAATAATTTCTGTTCAATAAAGAGATTTTGGGCTGCAGGGACCCAGTGGTGTCAACACCCAGGAAGATCAGGGGGAAGTGGTTTTAGTTGTGTTTGTGAAGCTGTGAAACCAAGATATTACCTGTGGATGTCCCTTGTGCTGAATGTGGCACAGAGTGAAGGGAATCCATGGGACAGGATGGAGAAACCAGAGATTTTTATCTACTGGGAGTTCTTAATTCCCCACTTGGTTCAGTTTTGTGGGAATGCCTTTAAATGTGGGGCCTGGGACATCTGAGATGTGGGGCAGGTGATCATGGAGCTGTCTGGGGCAGGGTCAGGTTGGGTATCAGGGAAAGGTTCATCCCCAGAGGGTGGACAGGAACAATTTCTCAGGGAATGGTCACATTCCCAAAGCTGCCAGAGCTCCAGGAGCATTTGAACACTGCTCCAGGGATGCCCAGGGTGGGATCTGGGGTATCTGTGCAGGGCCAGGAGCTGCCCTGGATGATCCCTGTGGGTCCCTTCCAGCTCAGGGAACTTTGTGATTCCATGATTTTCCCCTCCAGCACCTCCTTCCAGGCTGTCTTGGGGCCTTTTCTCACTTTTTCCAGGTTAATGCCCCTGATCTGTGCCAGTGGGTGTAGAAAGGCAGCATTTCAGGAGCAGGGGATGAAGAGGAGTTTGGAGAGAGGAGAAGGAAAATGACTTTATAACATCTCCTTGTTCCCTGCTTTTTGGGCTCATTTGTGAAAAGATTCATTGAAATCCCATTGAAAAAAAAGATTCCTTGAACTAAGCCTGAGCAGGACCATGGATTTCAACCACGTTTCCTCACTGGTGGGGAAACCTGAGCCCAGGGCCCTCCTGGGGTGGGCAGTTTGTGCTGCAGTGATCCCAAGGACCTCAACCCCATCCCCTCTCCTTGGCTTTTCCCAAGCTGGACCCAGTTTGGAAATGTTGCATGTCCTGGACAGGGAGGTGGATCCCATGATTCCAGAACACGTGGGAGTGCTTAGAACTCAACCTTCCTGTGCTTTGTATCCTCCCTGACCCTTCTGAGCTCCAGGGATGGGAGCAGACCTTTCCCTCCTTACCCCTTGTGATGGAACACACCCCAAACATGACCAACAAAAAAGACACTGGATCCACCAGGGTTGATTTTGCTCCCTGAGGCGCTCCCATGGGACACTCCTGGCACCTCCCATGCCCGGTGGGGCAGCCCCAGCCCCGCTGCCCGGGGTTACCTTTGTCCAGGACGGGCCCGAAGATGGCCAGGCTGTCATCGATGGTGGTGCAGTTCCAGCGGCGGCCACGGAACTGGTGCTGGCACTCCTGGATTCCCAGCTTCACCCCCTCGGCCACGCTGGGCATGATCTCGATGTAATTGCGGCAGAAGCGGAGCTGCTTGGGCACCAGGCCCGGGATGGAGCCGCAGAGGAGGGGCTGGGAGCCCAGGGAGCTGTACTGCTGGCCCAGGGCCAGGGACCTGCAGGGACAGGGACAGGGGACAGGGTCAGCGATGGGGACACCCCCCGTGCCCAGTCCTGGGGTCACTCACAACCCACCCTGCCCCCAGCCATCCCCAGGGGGTTTGGTGAGCCAAGAGCTCAGGGGGACACAGCTGTGAAGCTCAGGGCTGCAGTAATGCACTTCCCATGCTTGGGAAGGTGTTTCTATATGAGGAAAAGGTTTCAGTTTACTGCTTTACTTATTAGGAAATTCATCTGGAAGGTTCTGTGCATGTCCCTCTGTAATGGGCTGAGTGCCAGGAGAGAAACCCCTGTTGGACCTTGGATCTGTCCATCAAACCCTGTAAGGTTTCCTATTTTTCAAAACTTTCAAAGTTTTCAAATAGAACCATCCTTGAACATTGGGTAGAAAAAGGGACAGAACAATAGAACCAAGGGCATTCTCTAGGTGTTGTACTGTACATGGTTTATATCTTTTGTTTCTGTATTATTTTCATTCATTTATTAAACCCTTTTGATTTCCAAGACACTCTAGACCATGCTGTGTCTCACTATTTATTATAGCCACAAACCTGAACAGGCTGCACCCTGCATGGTGAGAGCCACCCTAGAGGGGTTTCCTAAGAGCAGAGGAGAGCTGCTGCTGGCAGCAGAGTGTGTGTGGTGTGAGAAGGGCTGGCACAGCTGGAATACCCTGGAACTCCGGGCACAGGGGACTCAGCTCTGCCTGGAGCCATCCCAGGTACTCCAAAGCACCTGAGAGCTCCCCAAGGGGAGGGAGGATCTGACAGGACCTGCCAGGGGCCTGGGGAATGCCCTGGGATGTCTCAGCTCTCAGGAGAACTGACAAAAGTCTCTGTACTTGTCCACTGCCAAGTTCAGAGGGGTCAGCATTCCTGGCCCTGGGGTCAGGTGTGTCAGTGCCACTGTTCCAGGCTGTGGACACCTGGGCAGGTGGCCCTGGCAGAGACTGAACCCCCACATTCCACCTGGATGGACACCAGGCTCAGGGAGTGACTGTGAGCTGGGCAAGGTGCAGGACAGGGTTGAGAGGATCCTTTCTACTGCTCCAAGGAGCTGCCAGTGGCCCAGCATCAAACTGTGAGAACAGTGGAGAAAATTGCTTATTTGGCCAGAAATTGTCCCTGGAGGGTGAGGACACAGACCCCAAAGAAGCACTGAGACACCTGGCATTGCCCAGGAACAGGGACAGCCTGGCCCAGGCTCCAGCCCAGCCTGAGGTGGGTTCAGAAATGTGTGAGCAGCACTTCTGTGCCAGAGTGACCATCATGAGCTCAGAGCTCCCTGTGCAGGTACCACTGTGGGCAAATAAGAAAGGGTTTTGACTCAGCACGTCCTCAGCCTGCGGTGGGATTGTTGGGGTGTCCTGAGCAGGGCCTGGATGATCCTTGTTGGGTCTGTTCCAGCTCAGGAGATCTCTGATCTTTGGATTCTGTGTCTCCAGCACTGGAGCTGAGGTGAGGCCCCAGCAGTGCTGAGCAAAGGGAAGGATCTGCTCCCTCTCCCTGCTGTCCCTTGGGCAGCCCTGGTGCTGCAAGGTCCCATGGCTGCTCCCCAGTCAGGTGCAGGTCCCAGGGGCTGCTGTGCCCCCTTTGCTGTGCCCCCAGCCTTTGCAGGGCTTGTTTCTTCCCAGGTGGTTTTCCCCCAGCTCCCTTGGCTGGAGTTCATCCCATTCCTTCTCTCCCTTCCAACCACCTGTGGTACCAACCCCTTCTCCCACTCCTTTGTGCTTCTCCCCTGGAGACTGTGTGGGGATAAAACAATCATTTGTAGTCCTTGGTTAATGCAGGCTGGGAGAGCCCCCAGGAGGGCTCAGGGCAGGGCTGGTTTCCAGGTGACATTTGCTTTCTCTGGGCCTTGTCCTTCCCCAGTTTGAGCTCCCCCAAGGACAGGGATGCCATGGGGGACTGTCCTAACCCAGAGCTGCTCTTCCAGGCTGGACACTGAGCTGGCATCAGTTGATTTAATGACACATGAATGATTTTAAGGATGTAAAGGGAATCCCAGGGTACCTGCTCAGGAGAAATGTGCTGGAGACACTGGATGAGAGGACCTGACTCTGCCCCAGTGCTCTCTTCTGCCACAGCTCCTGCTCCCTGTTTCTCCTGCCCCTCTCTGCCTCCTGGGGCACCTGCCTGAAGGTTCACATCTCCCACCCTTGGGTGGGACACGTGGGGGCAGCCAGAGGTGGCTGGGAGGCAGCAGCACAAGGGGCAATGCCCTGGGACTGGCTCCCAGAGCTCCCATGGGATGAGGGCTCAGCTCTGCTGGGATGAGTGGTGAGCTCCAAGGAACAGACTCTGCCCCAGTGAACAGGCAGCACCTCCTCTCCAGCCATCACCTCATTAGCATCTTCATTCTCATGTCACTGAGCCTGTGATTTCCCCACTGCTGTATAGAACTGTATTTATATAACTCTAACTTAGTTATAAAAACTTCATTCCTCTTGTCCCATCATCCAGATCTCCCACAGAGGTCAGGAGCTGTGGCTGAGGGCTCCCATGGGGCAATGGTTTCCCCACAGAGTGGCTGAGATGTGAAGATGAAACAAAACCTCTTTGAAATCCAGATCTGGGATCCCAGGGGCAAAGCTTGTATCTTACACAAGATGTTAAATCTGAAATATCAATCACAGGAGTTGAAGGAAGCACGCAAGGAGAGGAAATGTCACAGGCTGAATTTGAGATGAGGACAAGCACAATTTATAAGGCACAAACACAACTCCAAGTCTGGCACTGCAGGACTGTCAGACCCACATTTCCCACACCCCTCTTCATCCTCCCTGCAGGGCTGGCCAGAAACTCATCTTCCATTTGTTGGAAAGGCACCTGGTTCCCAGAGAGATTACACCCAGGAGTGTTTGGAAATGGCAGGATTTGGCCTGGTCAGGTTCCTGGACACATGAAAAGCAGTATTGAGGGCAGGATTCCTGCCAGGGAGTTCAGAAGGTTCTGGGACATTTCTTCCTCCCTCCCTGGAGGCTGCAGTGCTGGGGGCACTCAGGATGGGCTCACTGTGTGCCACAGACTGGGATTTCCCAGCCCAAACAAACCCTGCTGAGCTGCTCCTCCATGGGACAGGGCTCCAAACCCCCTGGGGGTGATCCCTGGTGGCTCCAGGAGAGCAGCTCCTTGGGAAGGGTTTGTCTGTCCTGTGCTGTGTGTGCAGGGCTGGGCTGGGCTGGCCCTTGGCTGTGCTCAGCTCTGCTCTCACAGCCTCATGGGCAAAGATGAGCAAAGGGCCAGGAGGGGACCCTGCATCCTGGGCTGCACCCTGCATCTGCTGGGGCCACCCTTTTCTCCTTCTCCTGCAACCCCATAACCTGATGCTGTCTGCAATGAGCCCTGGGAGTTCTTGGAGCTGGGCAGGAATTTGCTCAGCCCTGGGTAATGCTGACATTTGTGTGAGGAGTGTGCTCAGCCCCAGAGCTGCAGCTTTTGATGTGAAATGCAGGGAGAACCTCTCTGGGATCAAGCTGTGCCAAGGGAAATACAGGTTGGATATCAGGAAAAAGCTTTCCACAGAAAGAGTGATAAAATATGGGATGGTCTGCACAGGGAGGTGGTGGAGTCACCGTCCCTGGGTGTGTTTAAAAAAGCCTGGATGTGGCACTGGGTGCCAGGGTTTAGCTGAGGTGGACTTGATGATCCTGAAGGTCTCTTCCAACCTAGAAATTCTGTGATTCTGTGGATGTGCTGCTCTGGGAGAGTTTTCTGGCTGATGAATTTGGAAAACTCCTTTTCCCCTCCCCATTGCAGGACAGCTCCAGCCCCATGCAGGAGAGCTCTGGGCTCCCACCAGGGGCACACCTTGTCCCATGGAGCACTCCCTGCACTGAGGGGTCCCTGAGGGATCTGCCACACAAATGGGGACAAGCCACAGGGACCCTGGGCCCTCTGGGCCACTTGCCCTGACAGAATTGTTAGATTGATTTTACATTTTCCCCACTGGAGCCTCCAGCACACCAGGAGATCCACGAGGAGATCACAGGGGCTGCTGCTGGTTGTGGTGGCTCCTGCTCCTCCTGAATTCCTCCAGACCAGGGCCAGCAGCACTCACTGAGAGGGAATTCCAACAAAGCTCTTTGAAACCAGGATCACAGAATCCCAGAATGGTTTGGGTTGAAATGAACCTTACAGCCCATCCATTCCCACCCCTGCCATGGCAGGGACACCTCCCACTGTCCCAGGCTGCTCCAAGCCCTGTCCAGCCTGGCCTTGGGCACTGCCAGGGATCCAGGGGCAGCCACAGCTGCTCTGGCCAGGAGCTCCCAGAGCAGCTCAGGTCCCTGCAGGAGAGGGATCCAGGACAAACATTGTCCTGCTGGGCTCTCTGACATCCATCAATGCCTGAGATGGATCCCTGGGGTCTCACACAGCACTGGGAAAGCTGGGAACCAGCAGGAAAACCCAGCTCACTGCTGTTTGCCACCTGTCTGAGCCTGGAGGGGGGTTTATTGTACAGACTGGAGGTGTATTTGGTGTTTTCCAGTTCTGGTCAATGTTTCTGCTCCAAGCAGTGGCTGTGGTGCATCCTGGCAGTGCTGGCCTGGGGACAAGGGTTGGGAGCAGCAATTTCCATCCTGGCTCTGTCTCACACCTGCTCTAACATTCACCTCTTCTAATTCTGGTACTTTGCTGACTGCAGCCCTTTGTGGGCAGGGGAACACACAAATTCTTGGGTTTGCCTGAAGATCAAGAGCAGCAGCAGGAAAAGTTTTGCAAGTCAAAGCATGCAGTGGATGCTCACATCTGAGGGGGAAATGTCAGCCTTGCCTGAGTGTGGAGAATGGACAAAACATTCAGTTCCCATGAGGAGAGGGACTGGGCATCAGCTTTTCACTCAGGAGTCACCCTCTGAGCATTTCTGGAGGTTGGAGCTTTTCCAAAGAGGGGGCACTTGTGTCACCACAGACTCCCCACCCAACTCTGCAGCCCTTGGGGGGTCAATAAAGCAGAATAAAAATTCATTTTTAAAAGTGATGCCTGAGTGCTAGAGGCTGATGGCCCAGCCAGGGCAGGAATGGGATGTGGGGTTTTAATGTTTAATCATCCTGGGACAGTTAAAATCCATAGATTTTACACCCAGTGGGAGCCCTTGAAGCAGAGAGCTCCTTTTGCACTTGGTGTGTTTGAAAATGACCTCATTCAGAGTGTGTAGGGTTGTATGATCTGAACATTTAGCACCCACATGTGCTGTCCCATTCAATTTCTCCCTTAATGTACTCACTAGAGGGGCCAGAATATTTTAAACCCTTCACAAAGGCAAAAGTCCATCTAGAAATCACTCCCAGCCCTGTGGCTGCTTGGGAATAATTTAACCATCACTCTGAGAGCTCTCCTCAGCTCAGGGTATTGAAATCCCTCTGGGCCCTGGGTGATTTTTGTTTATTGCCCATGCACACAGTGGTGCCACAGGGGGACATTCCCAGGATGCTGCCAGGACCAGGCAGGGCTGGCCCACCTTGCTCAGGGGCACCAGCTGGTCAGAAATCTGCTCCATTTGCAGAGAAATGTTGGGTATTTCCAGAAGGAAAGCAGGAGGAAGCACAGGGAGGTGACAACACAGGGCTGGGACCCAGGGCTGTGAGGGAGGGAGAGCAGCTGGGATGCACCTCTGGAGCTTCTGCTCTGAGGGAGCAGAGTGATGATGGCCCAGCTGTGGCTAAAAAAAACAAAGAAATGCTGCAGAGAGGCAGCTCCAGGTCTGAGGAATCAGAGGAAGAGGCTGCTGCAGTTTTATTTTAGCCCCCAGTCAGCCCTGATGTTGAAGCAGCTGCTGAAACACATCCCAGACTGAACCTGCCCTAGGTAATGAAAAGCTCCACATCTGCACACAGAGAAAATTGTCCTCAGTAAAATCTCAAGATTCTTTTCATGAATCAGGATCCCAGAAGCTCTGCCTGTTCTGGAGGGAGCACCTCAGTCCCTGTGACCTGTCCCCCTGCTCTGTACAGAGCAGAGCTCAGCAAAGCCAGGCTTACAGGGGCAGAGCAGGGCCAAGGGAGCCCTGCTGGGGGGCACTGCAGGGCTGTGTCCCTCAGGAGGGAATTCCAGGAGCTCTCTGGGGATCCTGCAGGGGCTGGTGCTGCACCTGGCAGTGGCTGATCCACTCTGAGCTCTCCTGGGCTTGCTGTGAGTGTTTCCCATCCTGCCCATCCACGTGTGGCTTGGGAATGTGACAAATCATGAAATGTGAATCACAAAATCATGAAATCATGATTTGAAATCATGAAATCAGAAACCTTCTGCAGGAGCTGGAGGGGTCACAGAGAGGCAGCAGTGGGAGAGTTCAGTGGGGAACTGGAGCTGGGGGAGCCTGGGCTGCAGGAGAACAGCCCAGCCCAGCCCTGGGACGCAGGGACAGGGCAGGACAAGCTCTGCAGGCAGGGACAGCACAGCCTGCAAGGGGAGCTGTGGGAATGGGGGGGAAAAGGGGGTTTGTGAGCACTGCTGGGATCACAAAAACTCCCTCAAGGTCACCTGGGACTGGCAGGGCAGGCAGATAAGGGGGGATGAGGGCTGGGCAGGCAGCAAGGGGAGCTGCAGTGTGGGGTCAGTGGGGTCACTGGGGTCAGTGGGGTCAGTGCCCTGTGCCTGGCTGCAGGGCTGGGTGCTGGGCTCTCTGCACAGGGGCAGCCAGGGTGCTCTGCCACCCTCAGCTGGGTGTCTGCAGCTGCCAGGGGTGGCCTGGGGCTTTCTGGAGAGCTCCCCCCAAACTGTCTGCTCAGATCTGCTGCGAAAATCAGGGACTGGGGCCAACCCAGAGCCCTGAGCTGGGCAGGGAGCGTGGCCCAGGAATGTCCAGGCCCCCTCTGGGAGCAGAGACCAAACTCCCCTGATGTCCCCGGGGTGGGGACACCCTCCTGTCCCCTGGGCATCAACAAACCCCATCCCAGGTGGTTGTGTCTGAGCTCTGGCACAGGGGGTGAGTCCTGCAGGGACACTGGCACAGGGATGGATGGAGGGATGGAGGGATGGATAGAAGGAGGCAGGGAGAGAGGCAGGGAAGGATGGATGGAGGGAGGCAGGGATGGAGGGAGGGAGGCAGGAAGAGGCTCTCCCTGTGTCCAGACTGGCATTATTAGCATGGATTCTTTTCTGAGGATGGATTATTTTCACTCTGTCTAACCCCAGGGAGACTGAAGGGGAAGGAGGTGCAGAATGCAGCAGAAAGGCAAAGCCAGAAGAGGGAAAATCCAGGGTGAGGCTCATGGAAGCATCAAGGGGAGTGCTGGGAGGAGGTTTCCCAGCTCAGTGTGGGTGTTTGCACTCAGGGAATGATAACCAGCATTTTATGTGTTTCTCATTTTGCTCTATCAAACATTAGAAATTTGCCAAAGGACACCCAGTAATGACAGGCCCCCCTCCCAAGGAGGAGCTTTGTTGTGCTTTGTCTTCTTCCTGCACTCTAAAAAAAGCCACTGTTGTCTGTGGGATGGAGTTTCCCTGTTTCCCTTTAAAAGTGCACCCAGATCCTTCAGATTTAATGAGATTTAGGGGCAAAGAGGGGCACAGGGGAGAGCACCACCCAAGCCCCAAGAGTTTGTTCAGGGCTTGTATCACCAGGTGGTTTCTCAGCTGAAAGCAGGACTCAAATGTGCTTGGCTGGGGCAGATTTTTGTGTCTAAACCCCAAAATTTGTTTTCTCCAACCTCCCATTGACCCACCCAATAACTGGTGTCACTTTTGCCATCCCCATGTCCTGAGTTCTGCTGACAATCACTGCTGCTCACAGGGCAGGAGGGTGCTAAAAAACCCCCAAATCCACCTGCTGGGCTGAGTGTCCTGTGCTGAGCAGCCCAGGAGCCTCCTGCACTGAGCACCTTGGGCAGGTGAGAGGTGAATTCAGCCTGGCTCAATCCCAGCTGAGCCAGGATGTGCAAACAAGGGAGATGTCCTGGGCTGGGACAGGAATTCTGGGCCAGAATCTCCTAAAGCCAAGCACATTCATTGAAATCCCATTGAAAAAAAAGATTCCTTGAACTTTGGGAACCAGGGCTTTGGGAACCAGGGCTTTTCCCCACTGAGGGCTGCCCTGCTCTGCCTGTGGGGTGAGGGCTCCTGTTCCCTCCCTTGGGGTCAGGACACAGCTTCTGGAGGAAGAGCTGATTTACTGCTCCTCCAAAATCTCCATCAGATCAGCCCCAGATCTGAGTTGGCTCCTGGGTTTGGGGAACCATTCCTGGGGTCTGGGCAGAGCAAGAAGTGCTGTGGGGATCCCTGTGCTCCCAGAGAGGCAGGGAGATCCTGGAATTCCCAGAGCTCAGCACCCTGGGATCCCCCTCTGCCAGGTCCTGGAGCAGGCAGTGCCTAAAATCCATCAGAGCAGAGGGAGCTGAGCTCTCCCTCAAAGGCTTGGGGAGTTTTGGGGTTTAGAAAAGAGCAGATGCAGAAGAGGAGGTGCAGGTGTGGAGCTGCAAGGGGGGTGCTCATCACTGTGGTGAAATGATCCCTCCCTGCCAGGCTCAACCCCTCCCAGCTGCTGCCACTCCTCACCCACACAAATCCCATGCCAGCAGCTCTCCATGCCCGTGGGATCTGCCCAAGGAGTGCCCCCCTCACCTGGGGCTGAGCCCAGTGTCCCCTGTGAGCCCCCAGCCAGACCTTCCCTGCCCCACACAGCCCAGCCCTGCCCTGGGGGTCTGACATTTCTGTCTCTGTAAGGTTTTTACCCTGTCAGTGGCTGATTTTCTTCTCTTGGGAAGATTCCCTGAATGAAAATTCTCTCAAGAAATCTTCCCAAGAGAAGAAAATCAGCCACTGACAGGCTGAAAACCTTATAGACACAGAAATATCAAACCCACACTGCCCCACTAACAGGTTTTCTAAACATTTGACTAAATAATGTGAATTTTGGGGTCATTTGTTTCCTCTCACAATCTTCACTCACAGCTCCTATGAGTGAGTGCCCAAATCACTCTGAGCCCTCCCATCATCAGCTCCTGGCTGGGTCAGCACCTGCAGGGAGATCACTGGAGTCCCAGACTGGGAATGCTGCACCCAGAGGGAGCTGGAGGAGAGCACTGGCCAGGAGATGTGACCATGTGCTCGGGGTGGGGTGGCTGAGGGGTCCCAGGAGGGCTGGGCAGGGTCAGTGGGCAGGAAAGGAGCTGGAGGGGTCCCACAGCACCCCACAGCCACTTGTGGGGCAGTGCCAGATGTGGCAGAGCCAAACTCATCCCAGGGCTGCCAGATGATGGGAAACAACTGAAGCACAGCCTGGAAATTCAGGGTGGGCAATAGGAAAAATTCCCTTTCCAGGAGCCCAGCAAAGAAGGGGGATCTCCTCCAGGGGGGTTTGGGCTGGACACAGCCCCTCTGCCCTGGGGATGTCTCTGCCCAGGTCTCTGCTGCAGACCCTAAGCACTGCTGTGACTTGGGGCACTGGGATTTGGGGAAGGAGGGGCAGCATGCCACCCTTGGAAGCAGGAGAGTCACCTCTGGGAGCCTGGCCCTGAGGAGGAGCAGGATGGGGGACACAGCCCCTGTCCCCTCTGTCCCCTCTGTCCCCTCTGTCCCCTCCTGTCCCTCCTGTGTCCCCTCCTGTGTCCCCTCCTGTCCCCCCTGCCCCTCCTGTCCCCCTGTCCCTGGGCAGGGCTCACTTCTCCCCTTTAAACTCTGCTGTAACCCCGAGAAAGTTCCTGAGTAAGTTCTGGAGAGGAGGAGGCACAGAGGGGCTCAGGTCCATGCAGGGCCACACTCCAGAAATTCCTCTGACCCCACAGAATGAGGGGAGGACTTCTCAGATGAGCTCAGCTCAGATTCCTCCTGCCCCTGAGTCCTGGGCAGTGCAGTGGGTGAAGGATGACCAAAGCCTGACCCCCAGAAGGTTTGTGGTGAGACGTTTGCCCCATGAACTGAAATAAATCTTGTTTTATTCTATTTTTTTTTCCCCTGGCCTCCTTTTGCCCTCTGGGCATGTTCAGGATGGTTCTGTGCTGTTTCCTTGGTGGAGCCCTGGCTGGGGCTGTGCAGTCTCACCCAGGCAGGGCTCAGGATGCTGCAGGAACTGGAGCTGGAGAGCTTTAAGCCTCCTCCTTGTTGTAAATGGGATGTTAAACACGGGAAGGGGACAAAGGAGCAATAGCAGTGAGCTGAGGCAGTGGCTTATGCTGACAGTTTGATCAGTCTATTGGAAAGGCTTCTGAGAGATTATTTAGTTACAGTGAGAAGAAGGGGAAGATTAAGACTTTGTGTCCAGCAGAAGAGGGCAGGACAATAGCTGGTGAGTGGGAATTCAGAGCAGTGGAGTGCAGAGGCACAAATCTCAAAGCAAAACACCAATGCCCAACACAGAGTGCCCTCAAATCCAGGCTGTGCCTTCCTGAAAAGAGCTGTTTGGGGCAGGGCAAATGGGGGGATCACACCCAGGGGTGAGGGAACACACCCAGGAGTGAGGGGGTCACACCCTGGGGTGAGGGGATCACATCCAGGGGTGAGGGGATCACACCCAGGGGTGAGGGGATCACACCCAGGGGTGAGGGGTCACACCCAGGGGTGAGGGGATCACACCCAGGGGTGAGGGGAACACCCAGGGGTGAGGGGGTCACACCCAGGGGTGAGGGAACACACCCAGGAGTGAGGGGGTCACACCCAGGGGTGACACAGCCCTGCCTGGCTTTGCAAGGAGGATTTTCCCTGTGCCCACGAGGAGGGGGAGCCCAGTCAGTGGGAGCTGTGCTGCACTGGCAGGGGCAGCACAGGAGGATGCACAGGAGTGGGATCCAGCTGTTCTGCAGGGGTGGATCGAGATTCTCAACATCCCTGGATGTATCAGTGTTCTCCAGCTGAAGCTGAAGCCCTCCAGCAGCCTCTGGTGAAACAGCTGAGCTCCTCAGGAGGGGCACATGGCAGGGCACAGGAGCTCTGCTGAGCCTCAGTAATCCAAGTAATGTTGTGGTGACTGCAAAGCCCACAGGGGTCCCAGGGTCCCTCGTGCAGGGATGGAGGAAGGGCAGAGGGCTCCCCAAATGGGCTGTGCTGACCCCTCCAATGGCTCTTGGTGCTGCAGGATTCCTTGAACCCACTAAGGGAAATTCCTCTGTCCCCTGCTGCTTTTCCCCCCTACTGCTCCATTCCTTTGTGACCCAAACAGGCTTTGTAAAGAAATGAGCTTTAAACCTTTCCCAAGTGCTCTCACCTTGCAGGAACATCCACAACCTGCAAACACCACACACCTGGGAGCTGCTCCAGCCCCAGGGGAGGCTGCTGCCCTCCCAGGCCCCCCTGCCCATCTTCTTGGCACCTTTCTCACAGTCTCTGCTGGGGTTTCAGTCCTGGTGGCTCAGGAGCAGAAACAAATTCTGCTCCAGGGCTCAGAGCTCTCCTGTACATCAGGCTGAGCCATCCAGAATCCTCAGAACTCCAAGTTCAGTGTCCCTGGGCCAAGCCTGGGTTGTTTCACTGATCTTTCACAGCCTTCCTGCTCAGCCCTTGCCTCCCCTGGTTCCCCATCCCTACCAGAGGTAAATCTGCTCTGCAGACACAGCCCTGGGCTGGCATTTCCACAGCTGCAGTAGAGAATCATGGAATTCCAGAATGGTTTGGGTTGGGAGGGGCCTTAAACCCATCCCATCCCATCCCATCCCATCCCATCCCATCCCATCCCATCCCATCCCATCCCATCCCATCCCATCCCATCCCATCCCATC
>WEIU01012263.1:79708-90677 GCA_013389925.1 Aegithalos caudatus | reverse complement strand
GTGGGGCTGCCCTCCCTGGGCACTGTTCCTGTCTCTGAGGCACCAGTTCTGTCTCAGCTGGAGGAACTGGATCACGAGAGCCTTGTGTCACATCCAGCATGGAAAATCCAAATGGAATCCTCTGGAAACCTCACCCAGAACAGAATCAGCCCTGGTGCTTTCCTGTGGGAGACTTGGGCTGCTTCACTCCCCTCCCATGGACAGCACCTGGAGTGAGTGACACCCTCTCCTGTCCTCTGAGCTTCCTCTGTGCTTTACCCCCCTGAGCAGTGTGGTGGTGACCAAAGCTCATCACAGAATGCTCAGAGAGCCTTGGAATGCTCACAGAACCTTGGAATGCCCACAGAACCTTGGAATGCTCAGAGAGCCTTGGAATGCTCAGAGAACCTTGGAATGCTCAGAGAACCTTGGAATGCTCAGAGAATGCTCACAGAATGCCCACAGAACCTTGGAATGCTCAGAGAACCTTGGAATGCCCACAGAACCTTGGAATGCTTTGGGTTGAAGGGACCTTAATGCTGACCCCATCCCAAGGCCCTGCATGGGCAGGGACAGGTTCCCCATGCCCAGCTCTGTTCTCTTCTCTGATCTCTGTTCCCCAGCCCTGCTCTGGACACTCTGTGTCCTTGCAGAACTCTGCTGTTGACTCCTCACCAATGTAAGCAATCACCTGGTCTGTGTTTTGCAACAAATCATCTGATCTGGAGTCATGGGAAATGTCCTTTACTCACAGAGCTTTTGGCCAGGAACAGAGATGAACCAATCTGAAAAATTAGATATTTTCTGACAGGCTTATTATTGCTGAGAAATTTCTTCTTTTTAATCACTGGGGATATGGCTTTTTTTTTTTTATTTATTTTAAATTTTATTTTCAAATTTTTTTTTCCCCAGCCCCATACCAGTTACAGTAAAGTTTAAGTGAGTTCAAAGCTGGGGAGTTGGGGGAAGGCATGGGATCCCTCTCAGGTGATATTTGTGTAAGGCCAGGGCACTGGGGAGTTGCTGGAGCCTGACTCAAGGAGCTGAGTGCACCTCAAGGCAAATGTTCTTGGAGCATCTAAATCCTTTCCCACAGAACCCTTTCCTAATGTAATTCATTCCAGCTCTCAGGGGAGGTTTTTACACCCAGTTGTTCACGTCCCCAGGTGTCACCAGCAATCCCTGAGCTCACAGCCTTCAGAACCACACCAGAAATCTGATTTTCCACTTTGAGTGTGGTTTCCACCCAAGCAGAGAGCCACTGTTGGAGGCAGAGTCACTTTTATATCAACTCCCAACTCTTTTTAAGCTCTCACTTAACCAACAGAAGCAGCAGCCTATGTCCCACCAAAGCCACAGACAAGGGCTTTGTTTCTGGAGATCTTATTTTTGGATTTATAGGGGGGAAAAAAAGAGCAAACTGAAAGGAAAAGTAAAAATACAGAGAGAGCCACGGTGCTCTGCATGAACTCCCTGTCAAACAGACAGCAGGGATTTCATTAAAAACTGATTAAAGAGGAGTTGGTTGTTACCAAACCTCATCAGGCCAGAGCAGATAACATGCAATCATCAGAATTTAAAAACACAATTGAAATATTTTGCAGCAATTTAAAAAAAACAAAAACAAAAACAAAAAACAAAACAAAACAGAACAAACCAGCAAGAAACCCCCCTAAAACACCTAAGAGACCTCTGCAGGTAAATGTGCCCTGGCAACAAGAAACCCCCAAAGCCCAGGGGAGGAAGGAGTGAGGAGTAAAGAGCTGAGTGCACTTCTTAGGACTCTGAAAAGCTCCTGACAAATTTTTCAAGGACCAGAGCAAATTTCTTAATTATAAATGTCCACAATTTCTAGAAAGTAACAGCAGGACACTTGGGTGACTCTCGTGACATAGAAATGGGATTAGAATAAAAAACCTCTCAAGAAAAAACCCAAACAAACCCACACTAATAGAATAAAAACCCTCTCAAGATTTTGCCACCCCACATTAACCCTTCCTGCCCCAATGTTTGTTGAAAAGGTGCTGGAGGATCTGGAGCCTGAGCCAGGGTGGGGCTGGAGGCAGCAGGGAAAGAGTTTCTCATTCAAAAGTGTGAGGACTGGGAAAGGTGCCAGTTAGACTTGATTAGATTTGTGAGATTAATTAAAAGCAGACAGGTTCAGTGAATTGGGAAAAAAAGACAAATTAGCAAATTAGCAAATCGGGAGACCTATCTTCAGAAAAAGGAATTAGAGACTTTGGCTCCTTTATCAGGGCAAATTTGCTTTTGTTCCAGGGGTGGCAGAGCATCTCCAGTGCCAGCCCTGGGGATCCAGAGGCATCCCCAGCCTGGGCAGGGATCCCCCAGCCCCAGGCCTTGCTCAGGAGGCTGTGGGGGTTTGGCAGCCTTGGTTTCTGCTGAAGTGTGACCTGAGAGAGGAATCCCCTGGGCAGGGCTGGGTCAGAGGGTTTGGAAAGGAACCCCATGGTTTGGGGTCAATTTGGGATTTCTGAGGAGTCCTGGAGATGTGGGGGCTCCTGGAGTGGGAGAGCTGGGGGCTCTCAAAATCCCTCTGTCCCAAGGGATAATCACAGCACAACAAACACAAATCTCAGCCTATGTCCCATCCAGACTTTGCCTTTATCCTGAAAAGTTCACCTAAAAAACCTGAAATAATACAGCCTGCTCCTAAAACCTCTCCCCACCTCCAACAAACAACCTGAAATAATAAAATCTGCTGCTGAAAACCTCTCCCCACCTCCAGCATGGCTGGAACTTCAAACCTCAGCATCACTGAGCCACTTCCATTGGTAGGCACAAAAGGGACCTCAGGTGAGCTCAGCAGGAATAAGATTGCAATGCCAACAGAAGGTTAAAATTCAGCTCCAGGTGAGCAAAGGAACACGAGCTGTGTGTGGATGTAACTGTGTGTGTGATATTTAAATTTTATAGCTGAGTTCCTGACAGATCCTCCCCATTTCAGGTCCTTTAGGAAAATCCCTGATGGATTCTCTGAGTGGTGCTGGGACCTGAATGAGGCTCTGGGCATGAGCAGGGGAACATCAAATTTGGCTCATCCTAGCAAAGCCAGTGAAAAACAGGTGGAGTCTGGAGCCACTGGGCTGCTCCATCTGCCAACAAAGAGAGACCAGGAGGCTCCAACCCTTCCAAGATCAGGGCTGAGATAATTTCTGGACCTTACAGAGGGGCAGCAGCAGCAGAGTGTGCCTTGGTGCCTTCCCAGAGCAGAACCCTGGCTCAGACATCCCATCACATCCCATCCCATCCCTTGCTCAGATCTCTTTGGAGCTGTGCCAGCTGAGCACAATTCCATCCCCAGTTCCATTTAGAGCTGCTTTGGGAGGCTGAGGGGAAGCGTGGCCTTAAGCAGAGCAGGGTGTCAGGCAGAGCCCTGGGTTTGCAGGTTCCAATCTGTCTGCTGGGACAGGATCACAGCCACGTGGACACAAAGAAAATCCATGAGCCCATCTCCAAGAGGCTTTGCTATGAGCTTCATAATGTTATAAAAATGACAGTGGCTCCTCAGTATTTCTGGAATGAGCCTTGACTCTCATCAAGGACTGTGATGTGTCCACTCTGCTGAATGGTTGGACTCTGGACCCGGAGTTCTTTCTATCTTAATGCTCAAAAATCTGCTATTTGATTTTGTGTCACCCCTTGAGCCAGCCAGACACCAGTCAGGGAGGCCAGGAGCGGGGCTGGGGATGCTGGGGGGGCTGGGAGTGCTGCTCATACCCTGGGCTCTGTGCCCAGCAGCCCTGGAGGAGCACACCAGGGGCTTCCAGAGGCTTCCAGAGGCTTCCAGAGGCTTCCAGAGGCTTCCAGAGGGCTGCCCAGGCTGAGGCTGAGCTTTGGACACTGAGAGGGGAGCACAGGTCAGGTGAAAATGTGACTGAGTTAGCACAGAGACAGTGCTGTGCATGACACCTGCATGCTTCAATAGACAGCTCAGCTCTTTAGTCTTTATTATTTCCTGGGTATTTTTTTTTTTTTCCTTTAAAACTGGCTGCTTGGATATTTCCTGCCTTTCCAAATCCAGCTGTTTGACCTGGCAGTGGAAGGGTCTGAGGAGCATCACTGAGAGACTCAGATCTCCAAAATCAGGAGGAAGAGAACCTTCTGCTGCTGCTCACAGCCCTGGTTCCCATGCAGAGGATGTCCATTTGTCCTCCAGGACAGCAGCAGAAATCAAATGCTTCAGTGTCAGCTAAAGGATGACTGAAATCCAGAAGTCAGGAGTGATTTAATGTCTCAGAGCCCTGTCCCTGGGGTTCAGGCTGCCCTCAGGGAGGGAGGAAGGGCTGGGACAGCTCCCCTGGGCTCACCCTGAGAGAGATGAGTGAGAACATGGGCTAAAAGCCTGTCCTGAGCCAGCTGGGCTGGCAGTGCCCTGCCTGGGCACAGAAGGGTTGGGTAGAGCAGGGGGGGCAGGAGGGGGCTCCAGGTTTGTCCTGTGGGTGAGGGGCTGTGGGTTGGAGCTGCTGGGGGTCCTGGTGAAGGCACAACCCCCACTAAATGTGCCCTGGGAATGGAGTGTCCAGGAATTCTCTGCCAGGAGAACCTCAAAGATGCCCTTGGCAGCACTGGCCTCAGCAAAGGGAGCCACAGTCACTGCCCTGAGAGCATCCCTGGGGTCTCCAGCCCAAGCTCCTGCTCAGGGTGGGACATTCCCAGCACCAGCCAGGGCAGTGCAGTCTCACCCTACAGATGTGGGATTAAGGAGGGTCCCCTCAGGGGTGAAACTTTGGCAGCTGCCCTTTGTTGGGTTGGTCAGCACTGGAGAGAAAAGCTCAGCCCTGTGGTGTTTGTGAGAGCCCTGCAGGCAGGCACAGCCCTCACCTCCCCTGGCCACCCTTCCAGCCCTCCCTGGCCACCCTCCAGCCTCTCTGCATCCCTCCTGAGCTGTGCATGGAGCACAGGAGCTCCAGGGGTGGCTGAGATGAGCCCAGCTGTGAGCTCTGTCCCTGTCACTGTTCCCTGCCTGAGCCCATCAGGTGGGAATTCCTGCCTGTGAATCCCTGCCTGTGAGTCCCTGCCTGACCTCATCAGGTGTGAATTCCTGCCTGTGAATCCCTGCCTGTGAATCCCTGCCTGTGAATCCCTGCCTGTGAATCCCTGCCTGTGAATCCCTGCCTGTGAGTCCCTGCCTGGCCCCATCAGGTGTGAATCCCTGACCCCACCAGGTGACAGCTGGGGCCGTGGCTCAGCAGGGAGCACATGGGAATCACTGGTTTGTGACCTCCCAGCTAAGAGGGTTGGGTGGGCAGAAATCCCCCCTGAATTCCCAGTGCTCCTCCTTGGGGTCCCTTCAGCAAGTGCTTCACTTTGGCAAACTCTAGTCAGGGTTTTTACCCTCAATAAAATGCTGAGTGCTTTTAGTGAGGGAGTCAGATGAGGAACAAGAGGTTTGCAATTAAATTGCCTCTTCAAAGCTCTTTGTGGCCACTTAAATGGAGTTCAGTTTCCAGCCTGGTAGCAGAGATTTGTGTCTTAAGGGCAGAGAGGCTCTTGGCTGAGTCTGAGCCCTTTTTTCTCCCTGGGTTCCTGTGGTTCCAGGCTTGTGCTGGCCCTGCAGGACAGGGCAGGCCCTGGGGCACTCCAGGAGACACCAGGGATGAATTTCTGAGGGAATGAGACTTCCTGACATCCAGGAATGTGGCACTGCTGATTGCTCTGTGCTGTCCTGCTCTGGGAGCATTTTGAAGCTGTTGCTGAGCTCAGGACTCCACAGCCCTGTGCCACTCCAGGGGAGGAACAAAACAACCTCCAGGGCTGCTTCCAAGCCAAACCACCCCGGGATCCTGTGCAGGGGAGGGACAGGGCCAGCAGGAGCTGCCACCTGGAGCACTCTGCCAGGTCCTGGCAGTGCTGGGGCTCCTGAGGCTGTGCATCCTTGGAGATCTGCTCTGACAGTGCCTGGGGCTGCTCAGGGCTTGGGATGAAGCAGAATTCCAGCTCCAAAAGCTCTGGTTTTCATGGCATGGGTGGGGATAGGGATTCCCACTGGCTACAGCTGGCTGGGAAAATGCTGAAGAAAACCTTAAATGCCACAAACCCCTTTAGAACCACAAGACCCTGAGCACTTGTGACCAGTCAGGGACTGATGAGGAGCCACAGGTCAGCCCAGCTTTTCCCCAGCCCAGCTGAGCTCCTGCAGCCCTGCACAAGGAGCTGTGACCCTGAGGGGCAGTGGTGTCACCCCCCAGCTGTGCTCACACCCTCCAGCAGCAGGGAGCTGTGCCTGGGGCTGCAGAGCTGCTTTGGGGAGCAGAGCTGCACCCTGGGCTCCATCCCTGACCCCCATCACTCCCTGCCATGGAATATCCTGAGCTGGAGGGACCCCACCAAGATCTGCACTCAGTTTTACTCCTTTAGAATAAAGCTGCACGTGCTTCTAGCAGGCTGTGGGATGGAAATGTTTTGAATCTTTAAAGAAGGGGAAACTCCTGATTGCCAGGAAAATGAAGTTCCAATTTGTCCCAGCAAGGTGAGGCACTGGGAGATGAGTGGGGTGGATGTCACCTCTGACTGCCTCTGCATAAAAAGGTTCTCACAGGTTTTTCCTTAGGAAGAAGCTGCTGTGGGATGAGTGAGAAAATGTTTTGAAGTTTCTCCCTCCTCTTCCTAAGGGCCCAAGGCCACTGGGATCCTCAGCCAGCTGCCAGCATCTCCTGCTTCCCCCCAAAAAAAACCATTTCTGAGGGCTAGAGATAAAATTTAATAACTTCTGATGGACAAAGCCCTTCCTACAGTTGCCAAATCCTTTGCTCAGAGACAAGGGGATGCTGCATGGGGAGAGGCACCTGGGCACAGTCCCAGCTATGGGCTCATTAGTACCAGACCTGGAGTGGGGCTGAATTTACTCCCTGTTTGCTCCAATGACCCCAAACCTGGCTCCTTTCTCCAGCCTAGAGACACCCCAGAGGGTTTCAGGACTTCTTGGGGAATGCTGCCTGTGGAGGAGGAGAGTTTTTGGTGTTTCTTCACAGCTCTTGGGTGGAAATGTCTCTGATTGAGTTCTTCAGCCCCTGCATGTGTGTTACATCCTGGGAGTGATTTCTAGCTGATTCCTAGGACACAATATCTCTGTAGGCCTGCACTGGCACAGCTCTGGCCATGGGCTGCATTTCCAGCTAAATTCTCCCAGAACAAGAAGATAAATTGCTGGATTTCCAGCTAAATTTCCAACCAAAAGCTGGATTTCCAGCAAAATTCTCCCAGAACAAGAAGCTAAATTGCTGGATTTCCAGCTAAATTGCTGGATTTCCAGCTAAATTTCCAACCAAAAGCTGGATTTCCAGCTAAATTCTCCCAGAACAAAGCTCTGTGTCCACCCATCAATCTCTACACACTGCATGGACCTGTCTCTCACACTGTGATCCCCCAGTGACCCAAACATGTCCTGGTATTATCTGTCCATGGTATTATCCCTGCCATCAGGGTATTTGGGATTCAAAAAAACAGCTGGAGGTGTTTTTGGTGTCACCACCACCTCTTTTTCTTGGTCCTAAAAGGCCTTGGCACATCCCAGGGGGCTGGGAATGGCCACAGCCCCTCTGCCCACTCTGCTCCCACTCAGGCCCCTCCTGGGGGTCAGCAGGAGCAGCCTGGGCACAGCTCCCCATCCCCTCCTTCTCTTTCAGCAGCAGTAAGCAGACAGCCAAAGTGTTGGACACGTCTCTGAGGGAGCTTTGTTGGCCTCAGCTCCTCCTGTCAGCACTCACAGGCAGCATTTCCCTGACCTTTTCCCATCTGTGCCCCATTTGTTCCCTCTCACGGCTCGAATGGGATGGGAGCACGTGGAGAAGGCTTGGAGCTGGGTCAAAATACCTCCCCTGCTCACTGGGGGTTACATCCACAGCCTGAGCCACCCCTGAGCTCACTCAGAGCTGCCTGGCCGGGGACAGGGACATGTCAGGGAGTTTCCAACAACCCAGCTGGGCTGAAATCCCCTCTTGGCTTCTCCATGCTGCTGCCAGAGCGAGCCTGGACCCCCAGCTCTGGGTTTGCAGCCCAGGGACCTTCCCTTTGCTGTGCTCTCAGAGCTGGGGCAGGACCTCCCTGCAGGGCTCCAGGGATGCACTTGGGCTCTCCTCTCTCTGAAGGACCAGTCCTTCCCTGGCCCCTCGATAAAACACAGCCCAGAGAGCCTCAGCAGCTCCATCCTTTATCCCCTGCAGTGCCACTGCTGCCGGGCTCCAGGCATTGTCTGGAGCAGCAGGATTATCCCAGCCACCCCGAACCCATTTACAAGGTGATCAGAGCCCTTCTCCTCACACTTTTTTCCCCTTGGGCACACCCAGACCCTTCCTCCCCACCACAGGAATAAACATTTCTCTCCTTTCTGTCCCACAGCAGAAAGGATCTGTTTTGACGTTGCTGCCAAAACATTCCCTATCCAGCAGGAAAATCCCCAGGATGGTTTTGCCAGCAGGACAGGGCAGTGCCTGTCAGCATCCTCGAGTCCCTCTGAAGGTCCCAAATTTACCAGAGATGGGTTTGGCTGGGGGTGAGCCCCAGGGCAGCCTGGCCTGGAGGGTGCAGGGCAGCAGCACAGGGCACCAGGCTCAGGCTGAGCCCCACCTTTGCCTCCCTTGCCCTGTTTTGGGGTGTGCTGAGCCCTGCAAGTGGGGCTCATCCCCCAAATCCTGCTCTGTGCCTGCCTAAGGATTGATTGGAAAATGATGGTTTTTTTAAGGGCACAGATCTCACCATGCCAGAGCCCACTACATAAACCTCATCTCCACAGGGCAGGTACTGAAAGCCTCCAACAGGACCAAAGCAGAGCTTTAATTTGTGTGTCTGGGAGCATTGTCTGTGCCTGGACCAGATATTCCTGCCCTCCTGCTCCCTCAGCCCTCAAGAAACCTCCAAACCTCACAGCATTTGCAACCTCAGCCCTCCATGGGGCACCTCCTCACGTCCCTCCAGAGACTCCCTGGCACTTTGGTGTCACCAAAATCGACAAAAACACTCAAAACTTGGGTCTGTGGATGGAATCCTGTGGAGTGCATTTGAGTCCCTCCCTCCCAGGGATGCTGCTTGCCATGCCCCTGGTGTCTGTGTCCTACATCCTCTGTATTGTTCCTCTGGGGGAGCTCGGAGGGCTTTGGGAGCAGGGAGTGGGGCTGACACCTGTACAGTTTTACACCTGAAATCAGGCACAGGAGTCATTGTGCTCACGGGGAGATTTTTGCTCCAGAGGGGTAAATGAGCCTTTTTTGTCCAGAAGGTTTCGGTTCCTGGCTCTGAGAGTTGAAACCCTCCTTGATTTGGGTATTAAATCTGATTTTTGTCACAGCCTGAGGCAGCCAGGGGCTGATGTGGTGGCCAGGTGTCCCTGCCCCACGCAGCTCCTGCCTGCAGATCCAGCCCTGGCATCCTGAGCCGTGCCCAGCAGTGCTCAGATTGGGGAAAAAAGGGATGGAAAGAACCAAAAATCTGCTGCCACTATTTTGGGAGCCTCCCCTGTCCCAGCCTGAGGGTCTGAAGTTGGGCAGCCACGCTCAGGGCGAGGAAATAATTTAATTCTCTAGGAAAACCTGCTGTGATTTAGCCATTTCATGAACCTGCAGAGCTTTGAAATGCTTCCTGAGCGGGGACTTCTCATTGTGTCCTCAGGCTTTCTCCTCCTCGTTCTCATCCCCAAAGTCCACGGTAATAAATGGATTATTTAAAAAAATAAATAAATAAAAATTAGTCTCTTCATTTCTGAATTCTAAATATTCCCAGACATGGCAGTTCCATTCCCAAGTTCACTCCCACCTACTTCTTGCCATCTCCATGTTGGCACTGAAAGGCTCGAATTCAGTAATAAAAAAGACTTTTCTGGAAAGGGGAAAATAACCCAAGGATCTCAGCAGCACCAAATTCCAGCATCTCCCTCTTTTCCCTACGGATCATCAGCCCCTACCTGGCACACACAGAAACTTAACAAGAGATATTCCAGCAAGAAATCCTGCATACAAACAGAAATAAACGGAAATATTCTGTTATGCAACTCACTGTCTGCTGGATTGAAATGACCTGGAATATCTAATTCTGTATTTCTTGTTCTAAAGGGCTTCCAATTGTGTTTTGTTACTGTATTCATTTCTATGGTGTTAGATTTATTTTTAAAATAAGTAACTCGGGTTACTTATCAGCCTTATCACAAGATACAACCAATTCTTTTAAAATTTATTTTTCTCGTTGGTGCGAGGAAATTAACGACATTTCCATAATTAAAATGAACAAAATCCACCTCTGAGCAATTTTACTGATGACTGTTTTCTCAGGTGCCATTTGAGTTATTTGCCGGGCTAAATTCACATGACAGAATACAACAAAAGAAGGGAAAGAAGTCCAAAAAACGCAGCGACAAAACAGAAATTAGAATTTAGAATTTTTTTTTTTTTTTTTTTTTTAAAAAAAGGATCAATTGCAGTTTCGTGGAAAGGAAGAAAATCCCCGTGGCAGAGTCACGAGAGAGACAAAATTCCCATTGCACAAGGAAATAAAACCCGCATCCTTTCACATCTCAACCAAGAGCCCATTGCTACGGTGCCGAAAATGGAGAAATTAAAGAGTGGTGGGGAAGCCTCCATTTGCTCAAAGGGAAACCCAGGCATGGCCCTTTCAAAAATCACCCCCAAAGTTTTGGCTGATTTCATTAATTACAGGTCAAATCGGAGGAAATTCCGCTTAAACTCCAGCCCGCAGCCATGGGCAGCTCCGCAGGGGTGAAAAGGAAGGAACACGCAGCTCCCGTGGCTAATAATTAATGAATTCATTAATCAATCATGGGGAGAGGAAGGAAGGGCGAGGGGAGGAAGGAATCTTACCACCAAATTGGGTAACCGGCTAAGACCTTTGTGCCATCGAAGAGAAAAGACAGAATTAGTCCAAGCAGGTGGTAATCCATCAGTCCAGGCTGCGAAAATCGCCGCGAAGTTTTCAGGAAAACATCAAGTGCCAAAAAAAAAAAAAAAAAAAAAAAAAAAAAAAA
>WEIU01012263.1:57277-71596 GCA_013389925.1 Aegithalos caudatus | reverse complement strand
AAAAAAAAAAAAAGGGGAGGGGGAAAAAAAAGAAATCTAGGACAAGTTGTGCATCCTTTGCCCCCGGGACCCATCCCCACAGGGCAGATCTCTGCCTCTTCCAGCCCATTATTCCCCCTGCACAGCCCTCCTCCCCAGCTTCCTCTGCTCCTGGGGAATATTTCTGTGCCCAGAGCTGACAAACAGCTCACCCTGGCTGTCCTCACACCAGCCCCAGCTCCCAAACAGCCTCCACAAGGAAGGAGACTGAAGTTCTCTTCCAGGGAAGCTGGACAGAGTTTCCTTGCTTGTCACTTGGGTTTTTGAGAGGGATCTGGCTGACTCAGTGCCAGGAACTGAAGTGAAAGGGAGAAATTCAGCCCTGTGCTGCCTCCTCTGATTTCTCCAGTGACAGTTGCATAACTCCAGCACCAAAGTTGTGTTGTAGAGCTCAGATTGTGCTCCTGGGTCCTCCTCCCCTTGGGTCAGTGATGCCTTGGGAAGGCTGAGCTGAAACAGAGACTGGGCAGAGCCAGAGAATAAAGCAGGGATTTATTGAAAGGGCTCTGGGATCCACCTTGGGCAGGACAAGAGCCTGAGCAGAGCTACACCCAAGGGGGATCCAAAATGGTCACAAAATGGACCCAAAATTGACACCAAATGGTCACAAAATGGACAAATGGTCATGAGGTCTCACATTTTTATAAGTTTTGGTCCATTTGCATATTGGGGTTTAATTATCCAGTTACAGCTCCAGGTTGTGAGGTCCCATCCTTCTTGTTCCTCCCTTCAGCCCCCCTTGTTTGTGCTTTGGGGCTGGAAGTTGTCCTTGGTGTGCAGCAGGACAAGGATTTGTTTTGTGTCCCTGCTGTGTGCAGAGCTGAGTGACCCTCACTGTGAGCTCAGAGCTGCACCCCTGGGCACCACAGAACCTGAAATACATAAAAGATAAAACTTAAAGCATCCTTAGAGCTGGGTGCTTGCACTCCCAGCCCACAGGGGCTGTGCTGCTGACACCAGTGGGTGCCACACACCAGGGCCAAGGGAAGGAAAGCCAGCAAGGGCAATGTCCCCTGCAGGGGTAGGACAGCCCTGGGAGCTCTGCACAGCCCAGCCTGGCCCAGCAGAGCCCAATTCTGCTTTTCATGGCTCACTGAGGGTACTCAGGTGTTTGGTGCTGGGAGGGTTGTGGTGAGCTGTGAGAGGGGACACGGGGTGGTGACAGAGCCTGGGACTGCTCCCCCTCCTCAGGACATGGCTCCAGAGCCCCTTTCCCTCTCTACACCTGAGCTGGGGTGTTGGATTTTGTGAGCTGCATGTGGAGAGGGACAGGGGCCAGGCCAGGGCCCTGCAGCCTCTGCTGCTGAGAGCAGAGCCAGGCACTGAGCGGGGCTCCAGGGGCCAATGTAGGTGTGAGTGCACAGCTCAGCTTGCTCCCATCAGCTTCTTGAGTTTCTTTCTAAACCCAGAAGTGTTTGAAGGGATTTTATTACCCAGAGAGTCTGTGGGATCTCCATCCTTGGAGACCAGGGCAGACAAAACCATGGGAACCTTCCAGTCTTGGATTAGAGACTTCCAAAGGCTCCTTCTCTCCAGCACTTCTGTGAGAAGAAGATTGCTTTATAAATACTGATTAGAGCAGTTTCTGTGTGTGATAACAACACAAAACACTGAAATAGTCCAGAGCACTTCACAGGAACCCTTCCAGCCATGGCTCCAAGGCCAGGATGCTGCTCCCTCCTGCTCCCAGCTGGGTGAGGCAGTGCCCCTGCATGGGGCAGGCACAATTCCCCCTCTGAGGGTGGGCACAGCCCTGGGGACCCAGCAGGAGCTCAGACACGGCCCTGCCAGCCCAGCAGGAGCTGAGTGATGCCCATCAGCCACCCAGGGGAGAACCTCTCAGCTCAGGGAGAGCTGACCTGTCATGAAGGCAGGTTAATACCTTTAAATGAAGAGCAGCTGCACCAATTGACACTCAGCTGGACAAATGTTTGCAGACAGGTTTTGGGTTTTTTTTTTTGCTGCCTTTGACAGATTTTCATGTTCTGGGCAGCTTTATCTTCCATTCCCACTGTGCTCCCTGGACACAGAGCTCTGCATCCCACCCAAGCAGCCCCTTGGCCCCAGCTCCTGCCATGCTCCTGCCTTGCAGAGCAGCTGATAATTTCCAGCCTCTGTGCTTGGCACTTCTGCTGTCTGCAGACAAAAATAAAAGGAACTTGCACCCCTCAGAGTGTCTGAGCATCATCCTTCCCATCAGGGATCTTGAGAAGTGTGCCACCCTTGGAGGACTCAATGCAGGGGAAGCTGGAGCTTCATGGAGATAAAAAGGTACCAGAGCTTCACTTCTGATCCCTGCAAATCCATTTCTGATCCCTGCAAATCCACTTCTGTTCCATAACAAGGCCAAAAAGCCAACTGGGGCATCCCCCATCAGTGGGGTCCTCTCTGTGCCCGTCCCACGGGGCTCCCAGTCCAGAGGGAGCGGTGGGGGCTCCTCAGGTGAGGTTCCTCAGGTGGGGTTCCTCAGGTGAGGTTCCTCAGGTGAGGTTCCTCAGGTGAGGGTTCCTCAGGTGGTTCCTCAGGTGGGGTTCCTCAGGTGGTTCCTCAGGTGAGGTTCCTCAGGTGAGGTTCCTCAGGTGGTTCCTCAGTTGAGGCTCCTCAGGTGAGGTTCCTCAGGTGGGGTTCCTCAGTTGAGGTTCCTCAGTTGAGGTTCCTCAGGTGGTTCCTCAGGTGGTTCCTCAGTTGAGGCTCCTCAGGTGAGGTTCCTCAGGTGGGGTTCCTCAGTTGAGGTTCCTCAGTTGAGGTTCCTCAGGTGGTTCCTCAGGTGGTTCCTCAGTTGAGGCTCCTCAGGTGAGGTTCCTCAGGTGGGGTTCCTCAGTTGAGGTTCCTCAGTTGAGGTTCCTCAGGTGGTTCCTCAGGTGGTTCCTCAGTTGAGGCTCCTCAGGTGAGGTTCCTCAGGTGGGGTTCCTCAGTTGAGGTTCCTCAGTTGAGGTTCCTCAGGTGGTTCCTCAGGTGGTTCCTCAGTTGAGGCTCCTCAGGTGAGGTTCCTCAGGTGGGGTTCCTCAGTTGAGGTTCCTCAGTTGAGGTTCCTCAGGTGGTTCCTCAGGTGGTTCCTCAGTTGAGGCTCCTCAGGTGAGGTTCCTCAGGTGGGGTTCCTCAGTTGAGGTTCCTCAGTTGAGGTTCCTCAGGTGGTTCCTCAGGTGGTTCCTCAGTTGAGGCTCCTCAGGTGGGGTTCCTCAGGCCTGGTCACTGCCCTGGATTACATTTTTCTGTCCCTGTTCCCCACATGTCCCCCGCTGGGGTTTCCTCTCAGCTGCCCTGCTGTGGGGAAAAGTGGTGAATAACAGCTCTAAAAATAACTTTATTGGGGAGAAATTTACCTCAATCTACTACTCCATTTGTTTTATTATCCCATTTTTGGTGGAAAACGTGTTCAGGAGGGAGAGTTTCTGTGTGCTGGAGCAGGATCCCTGTCTCCATGCCCAGGAGTGTGTTTGGGGTTCAGGAAGGGAGCTCCTTGTGTCCTGCTCACACTCTGCAACCTGGCTGAGCTCAGTCTCTCGAGTTTCTCCCAGACCATCCTCACCTGACAGGAATCTCTCCTAAAGAGCACTCAGGGTGGTGCAATCCACATCCTCCCACCTGAGCTCCCTGTCCTGGCCTGGATGGGGACTTTTCCAGGACAGTGGGACACAAGTGCCACCCAGGGGGCTGTGACATCTGCCCTGGCACCACAGTCACAGGGGTTTGGGTGGGAAGGGACCTACAGAGCATCCCTGCCATGGCAGGGACACCTCCCACTGTCCCAGGCTGCTCCAATGGATTGGGACATTCCCAGGGATCCAGGGGCAGCCACAGCTGCTCTGTGTCCATCTGTGGTCACTGATTCTCCCCTGATCCCACCACAGACAAGCCTGGGCTGTCCAGCACAGCACAGGTACAGCTTCTATCCCCAAAAACACCTTCCCCAGCCCTGGGCTCCTGGCAGTGCCCAGCACAGCAGGAGGACACGTGGAACAGCCAGAGCCGAAGGAGCAGCCCGGCTGGGTGGGATGGAATTGCTCCAGTGATGGGGGAAGCCAAACCCAAATCAGTGAGGAGGGAGGGGGTCCCGAGGGCAGCCCCCCCTCCCCTGGGGTGCCCGGGGCAGGAAAGGGCCGAGGGTGAGCAGGGAGGGCCGGGACAACAGCAGAGCCTTCCCGAGGCTTGGGGAGGGGTTGCCCAGGGTTTGGGATGCTTTTTCCCGAGGTTTGGGATGGTTTTCCCGAGGGTTTGGGATGCTTTTTCCCGAGGCTTTGGGATGGTTTTCCCGAGGCTTGGGGAGGGGTTTCCCAGGGTTTGGGATGCTTTTTCCCGAGGCTTTGGGTATGGTTTTTTCCCGAGGGTTTGGGTATGGTTTTTCCCGAGGCTTTAGGATGCTTTTTCCCGAAGGTTTGTGATGATTTTTCCCGAGGGTTTGGGATGGATTTTCCCCGAGGGTTTGGGATGGCTTTTCCTGAGGCTTTGGGAAGGTTTTTCCCGAGGTTTGGGTATGGCTTTTCCCGAGGCTTTAGGATGGTTTTTTTCCCGAAGGTTTAGGATGGTTTTCCCGAGGGTTTGGGATGGTTTTTCCCGAGGCTTTAGGATGCTTTTTCCCGAAGGTTTGTGATGATTTTTCCCGAGGTTTGGGATGGTTTTCCCGAGGTTTGGGATGGTTTTCCCGGGATGCCGGCCATCCTCGGGGGCACAGTACCATCTGCTGGCAGCGGAGAGGCAGCGGAGCCGGGGATGGGCGCGGGCAGCCCGGGATGCTGAAGCTCGGCTTTATTCGGGATCGCAGCACGACTCGCGTTTGCTGTCGGCTCAGCCCGATTTAACTCCTTTTGGCTGCAAATTTAGACTTCAAATTCGACGCATCCCTGAGAGGGATTTTCCCCCAGGACGGTCGGAGTGGTAAATTCAGGCTGTGATGTTTTCTGGCTGCAGAAGGAAGGAAAGAAAATTCCCCAGACAGAGCCCACTTTGCCACAGCCATGTGGAAGGCTTATAATATTTTTTTCCCCCTCGGTTTCTTACTAATTTTTAACTTAAATATCAATTTCTTCATCCTTTAACCTCTTCTTTCCTGGGTGTGCATTACATCAGCACTCCCTGCCTTCCCTCCCAGCCCCAATTTATTCCTGCTCTGTCCTTTTCCATTCCTCCCAGCACCGTGCTTCACCTCTGAGTCTCCCAGGCTCTCCCCCACTCCCATTTATTTGCTGAAGCACAGCAGATGATCGATTTGAGGCTGTTTGTAGTTCATTCCTGCTCTCAGAACCCTCCAGTCTGGCATCCACATCCACTTGGTTTCCCCTTCATCACTTCCCTGCTCCCTGTGCGTGGCTGGCTGTGCTCCCCCTGGCACAGGGCAGGGTCTGGAGGGTGCAGCTCCACTGAAAAGGAGCCCAGAGCACGTAGCCACTGGCCCACAGGCTGTGGCCAGGAAGCTGTGGTTGACAGCAAACCCAGGGGATTCAAAACACAGCTCCCAAAAGCATTTGTTAAGTGAGATGGGTTCAAAAACGACTCGGTCCCACTCCTGGAATGTGGTCCCACTGGTTGAGGATGGGTAAGGGGCAGGACAGGCCCTGCTTGGCTGCACTCCCTGGATTTTGTTCTCCTGAGCTTGATTCATCTACCAAAATGCACCTGATGGACGAGGTGTGTGTTCAGGGCTTTGGAAATCAGAGTTTGTTCCTCCTGCAAAGCCCTCAGCTGCTGCTGGCCCAGCTGGGCCCACTGGGGCAGGACCTGGGCTTGGACTGGGGACACTTGGGGTGAGCTCAGCTGAGCTGGGGCTGGCTGGCAGTGCTGGGCTCAGGCTGAGGGGCTCCTCCTGCCCACTCCCTGCCCACCAGGACACTGTGGGATGGGCTCAGGAGGGAGCTCAGCCCCCAGCCCTGCAGTGCCAGGAGCAGGGAGCTGCTCCCCACACCTGGGTATGCACCCAAACACCCCCTGGGACCTGCTGGGCTCTCCATGGGCTGCTTCAGATCACTGATGATGCAGAATTATGCACAATGTGCTGTCAAGCAGTGGTCAGGACTGCAGCTGGAGCAGAGGGAATGCAGAAAGGAGGGGGACAGTGATTCCCCTTTAGGCAGCACCAAGCTCTGAGGCTGGCTCAGTTTGTCACTGATTCCCTGATTCCCCTTTAGGCAGCACCAAGCTCTGAGGCTGGCTCAGTTTGTCACTGATTTCCTTCTTGCAGCCCAGCAGCTCCACCTGGACTGACTGAGTATTATTGGGGATTAACAATCCTTCTCCATCCAGCCAAGAGACCTCCATGAAGCCTCTCTGGGCTTCTGGCCTTTCCCTGGGACCTCAGCAAGACTGACCAGGATGGAGAAGCTCCTCTCTCTTCTCCTGTTTTCTCCAGGATGCAAGGACTGTCCTGGCCCTGCTCCTCAGTCCTGTCCTGAGCAATCATGGGGTGGTTTGGGCAGGGAGGAACCTTTAAAACCCATCTCTTTTCCACTCCTTCAATGGGCAGGGTCATCTTCAACAAAACCAGGCTGCTCCAACCCTTGTCTGACCTGGCCCTGGACACTTCCAGGGATCCAGGGGCAGCCACAGCTGCTCTGGGCAGCTCTGCCAGGGCCTGACCACCCTTATGTTTTTCTTTATTTCCAATCTAGATGTTCCCTCTTTTAGTTTTAAACCCATCACCCCTTGCCTGATCACAACAGGCCCTACTGAGGGATGCAGCTCTGCTCCCTCCTCATTTTGGGTCTTCATCACAGCACCAGGGAACAATTTGGGTTGAAGGGGGCCTTGAAGATCCCCAAGTTCCAGCCCCATGCCATGGGCAGGGACCTGTCCATGCCTCACTGCCAGGCTGCAGCCTCACCAACCTCCCAGGGTGGCCCAGCACAGCCCATTGTCCTTTTTATCAGGACAAGTGACACCACCATGGCTCACTCCAGAACATCCTGAAGAATTTCTCATCCCTCCATCTCCCTGTCCTGCCTTGCTGCACAGCCAGGGACCTTCCAGGATTTCAATTCCTGTCAGGTCCTGACTGGGTTTAGGTTGGAACCCCCCTTGGTGTGGTGCAGGTGGGTTCACAGAGCAGTTCATGCACTCAGCTGCTGTCTGTGGTGAGGGGCTGACCCTGGAGAGCACAGCTGGACTCTGAGCCTTGGCCCTGAGGTCCTCTGGATACTCCTGGGGCTTCTCCTTTCATCTCTGCCCACCCCAGCAGTGTCCCCTGCCCTGAGCTGCTCTCCTTGGCACAAACAGGAACGTGGGGCACTTCCCACCCCCTCTGGAGGCTGTGGATCCAAGCCTGAGCTGCTGCATCTCCAGGAAATCCCCACCAGGTACTTTGGATGTTGTCAGGGAGCAGTGGGCTTTTCCCAAGGAGTCTCATCATGTTCCCCTCTGCCTTTCATCCTCCTGAGGGATGCATGTCTCTGATCCATGACATGTCCCCTGCTTTCATTTTCACCACCTTTGTAATTTGATTTTGCCTTTGATCCGTTTCACAATTTCCCCGATTTTCTGTTTAGATTTTGAAATTTGGCTCCTGCCCAGCAGCAGCACTGTGCAAAAGCAGATTCCTTGGGAAAATCACAGGAACAGAATGTGCACGTAACGAGGCTTCTCCTGAAAAATTTCCCAGACAGCAAGAATTTGCAGCTTAGGGACTTCCCCAGCCCAAGGTAGTGTTGATGGCTTTAGTAACAGTGGGGGTTTTTCCTTCCATAAATCTATGTGGTTTCTCCTTAAACTGCACGTGAACATTTGGCTTCTGTGACTTGGTGTCACCTGCAGTCCTGGTGACAATGTCCTGGCTGTGTGAGAGACAGCATCCAGTGGAGGGGTTTATTTAAAATTCCATTTAATAGCTTAATGTCACAATAAGTGTAAATTCCTGTCCTCTCCCTGGCAGAAGGAGAGGTCTGGACCAGCTCTGTTGTTCCTGCATCCATTGTCTCTCATCCAAACTGAGGGATCCCGACCCTGGAGCTCCTTCTCCACATCTCTGGCTCTGCTCCTGTTGCTGTGTCTCTCCACACCTTTCCCTCAGGTGCCTGTGCCTCCATTAAAGCACCATGAATTCAGGCTGCTCGTGGGCAGCAGCTGAGGAAAACCCCAAAGCTGATTCCCTTCTTCCTTCCCTTGATGCTGCATCCAGGATCCCTGGGTGCTGCTGAAGGCTTGGCTGGAGAAGCAGCAGGGCTCCAGAGCATTCCCTGCAATGAGCTGAGGGCTGGTTCCCTCCTCAGGCTGCAGCTGCTGGAATGAGCTCCATTGGCACAGGAAAATGCAGCCCAGGGGGCAGGGGAGGAGGGATGTGTCTCGTGTCTGGGATGGGAATGTGGACATCTGAGCTGATCCATCATCTCCTTATGGACAATGAGTTTCCAATAAACAAGGGCTTAGTTAGGCACAGCTTTCTGTAAAGATATTATCTCAAACCTCCTGGGTGGTCACCAAGGAGAACAGGACATCAGGAGACCAAAGCAGGACAAACAGAGGGAATATCTGCCACTGTGTCCTCTCATTGCCAGTGAGCTCCCAGGAGAAGCAGGGCAGGTGCTGGGAGCTGTGGTGAGGGGAACCAAAGCTCCTGAGTGATGGGATGAGTGAGGAGGGGCTGGGGCTCCTCACCTGGGGTCTCTCTAAAGGATGAAGGCAATTCCTGGGGTGGATGTAATTCCTGGCAGCCACGGGAAGGATTCTCCCAGCCTGGGCAGTCCAGGCACACCCAGGGCACCCCAAGGCTGCAGTCACATCTGGGGCACTCCAGGGGTGTCTCACACTGCTGGGAGAGGGGCTGAGCTCAGCAGGAGCAAGAGGACCATGCGCAGGCCAGAGGTGCTTCAGGAGAAGTCTTTGGGGACAGAAAATGCCATGTGGCAGCCCAGACTCCCAGGGTGTTGGGGTATCAGGGAATCCCTCAGGCCTTGCCCTGATTTTTGGTTTTTGTTGCTGTAAAGGTCCAGGTGTGGTGCCTGTGAGAGGCTGTGCCCAGCAGCTGCTGGCATGAGCTGCAGTGGTGGGAAGGAGATTGGGAATTACTGCAGGAGACATGAGCTGTCCTTTGGGATGGACAAACACAGAATCACAGAATTCACAGGATTTCTAGGTTGGAAAAGACCTCCAAGATCATTGAATCCAACCTCAACTAAACCTTGGCACCCAGTGCCACATCCAGGCTTTCTCTAAACACGCCCAGGGATGGTGACTCCACCACCTCCCTGTGCAGACCATTCCAGTACTATATCAGCCTTTCCATGAAAAACTTTTCCCTGATGTCCAACCTGTATTTCCCTTGATGCAGTTTGAGATTTTGTCCTCTTGTTCTGTCAGTGCTGCCTGAGAAAGAGACCTACCCCACCTGAGCACAGCCACCTCTCAGGGAGTTGTAGAGAGTGATAAAGTCACCCCTGAGGTTCCTTTTCTCCAGGCAACTTCTACAAGCATGCCAGAAATGTGAAATATTGCTTAGTTCTTGGGGATGGGACCCTCCAACTCCGTGTGTGCTCCACAGGGGCCAAATGAAAGCTGCATCTGAACTGGAGGGGGTGGCTGCATGCTGGTGTCACTTCCCTGTCACCTCCTCCTCTCTGGGGTCTCCTTGGGCAGTGCCTGAAAGGTTTTTCCTGCCCATCCCAAAGTTTTCTTCTCCTGAGAAGGGAAGGAATTTTTGTTCTCTGGGCTGTACAAAGCCTGGTGGTTCCATGGGGTCCTGGGTGGCCTCTCTGCTCTCTGAGCAGGGCAGGGCTGTATGCACCAATTTACACCTCACGTGAGGAGAGGGCTGGGGTTTGTAGAGCCCAGCTGGGAAAATGTGAGTATTATGGCCAATATCTTTAATCAATACCCGAGTATCAGAAATTCCTCTGAAGTCAGATCCAGCATTAAAGAAATACTGAGTGGGAAATTTCTTTTCGGGGTTTGCATGAATCCCTCAAAATGCCTTTTCTCCAAGAATCTCACAATATTTGGCTCTTTGTGGTGAATCAAAGCCATGTGGCAACTGAAATGGGATTGAAGTGACCTTGGGAACACCCCAGATAAAACCCCAATGTGACCTGCAGGTGTGAAATCACTGCTGATACAGGCACCTGCCCAGAGGGCCACGGCACAGTGAACACAGCAACAAGCAGCTGGCTCAGAATTTATCTGCTTTAGAGGAAACATGGCCATTGTGCCTTGGGAAATGCCCCTAAACCTGCTGTCAAACCAGCACGGATCAAATCATCTCTGAAATAAAATAACTCCACTGCAGAGGCACCTACAGTGACAAGCCCTGGAGCACGACCCCAGGAGCTGGGATATAGAACTTGGCAGGACAGAAGAAAACTGTTCTTGCTGCAGGCTCTCACAGGATTTATTGTTTTGGAGCTGCCTGGCAAAGCCTGAGCCTTGCCCTGTGCAGTGGGACAGTGAGAGCAGGCTCACCCATTTGGGGGCACCCCCTTGGTTACTCAGGTTCTCAGGTACTCCTGCTGCCTTCCTATTTTCAGCAGTTTTCCTCTCTCCTGATGAATTACAGCCTTGTTCTCCAGAGTCCTCAGCACACCTGAGCCTCAGCCCTGCCTCTGGCAAAGCCTTTTCCCTCTGTGCTGTTGGAACAAAGTCCTGAGCCACTCACATCCCTGCTCTTGGGCTCCATGCCCAGCTCCACCACCTTGTCCTCCTCCAGGTCTGTCTGCTCTCTCTCCTGACATCTTTTCCTCAACTCACCTTCTCTTTACCCTCCTTCTGACCCAGCTCTTCACTGAGGTTCACTGGATTGTCCCCAGGGCTGTGCTGCTCCCTCCTTGCTTGCTCACCTCCCCTCCCAGGCAGCTCATCCCAGCTCATGCCAGGCAGGAATTGTGGGGACAGGCCCTGCTACAGCAGCTGCCCAATAACCCAAGAAGGAAGAGAGGTCTGGGGACAAGAAGAGCTCTCACATTGTCCCACACTCTGTCACTTGGACATCTCCTGCTGAAGACTCACCTCCAGCTGTGCTGCCCTGGGAAGAGCAGAAGGCACAGCCAGGGCTGTCCTTCCTTAGCCCAACACCTCCCCCAGGCTCCCCTTTGCTGGCAGGAGGGACCAGGACCAAGAGGAGCAGGTCACAGCCCCTCTCCATGGCCTCAGGGTGTGCTCAGCCTGCCCACCAGCTCAGCCTTTTCTGCTGGCAGCTCCTCAGTGCAGACATGTGATGGGCACAGGGAGGGTGGCTGCTCCTCATCTGCCCTGTGCTCCCTCCTGACACTTCCACACCATTCAGAATTCCCTCCCTCACACCAGCCAGAAGGGAAAATGTGTCCTGCCAACCATGGCTCTTCCAATATACACACACAGTGCCAGAGGTGTGAAAATGTGGCCTCCAAAGTGCAAGGGAAGGCACCTTGCTCACATCAGACACTTCCCAGGAGGCACCAGAGAGGTCTGAGCCTCTGCCTCACCACTGCCTCCCTTGGCAGCCCCCCTGGGCTGCTCTCTCCTGGGAATTCCCTGTCTGGGAGGGTTCAAACACCAGCACAGGACTGTCCTCTGTAGGCACTTCCTCACCTGGGTCCTGGTCAGTCCCTCCACCCTCCCTGAGCAGGTCTGGGGGGAGCTGCACTGCCCTGTGGGGTCCAGGACTCTCTCCATCCTCTACGAGGCCTCGTGGCTCTCCTGGGACTCTGTGTGTTGGGCAGAGCACTGCTGGGCTTCCAAGGATTTCCAGAACCACTGTAAGCCCCTCAACTTTCACAGCTTTGCCCAGAGCCACCAGCCCTCTCTCTGGTGCCTTGGCAGGGGTGCTGGGAGCCCTGCCCTGCCCAGCAGTGCTCCCTTCCCCGGGCAGCACGGGGAGAACACACCCAGGCAGGTCCCTGACACACTGAGGGGCACCCAGGAGGGGCTTTAGGGTGTCACAGCATCTCCCAGAGCCTGGGAACAGCGACCTGGGCTGCTCTAGGACCCAAAGCATTGGGACTGTGGTGCTCCAGAGCAGGGGGATCTGGAGAGCAAGTCCCAGCAGAAGGGCAGAGGCTGCTCTGTGACCTTCCCTGCCAAAGACATCAAGGCCTGGATGTGGCACTGGGGACCATGGAGTGCTGCTCTCCCCATGGTTCAGGCTGCCCAGGACCTGCCTGGGGACATCTTGGCACTGTGGCTGAAAAATATTCACAGATGTACAAATGCATTCCCTGAGGTATTCCCAGAAAATGCTGATGCCCAGGATTGTATCCTCTGCATAATGTTGTGGTAGAAAGAAGTGGGTCAAAAAATGAGAGGGTTAACAAAATCAACCCCCTCTCCCTGTCATTCCTATACAATTCACTGGAAAATGAGGATGTTTCATCCCTGGAAGTGTCCAAGGCCAGGTTGGACAGGGCTTGGAGCAGCCTGGGATAGTGGGAGGTGTCCCTGCCATGGCAGGGGGTGAATGAGGTGGGCTGTGAGGTCCCTTCCAACCCAAACCATGCTGTGATGCTTTGAAAAATAGCACTGAAAGTGTTTCTTATGCAAACATCCCTGAGCAGGGGTGACAAAATCAGCAATTCTCTGTGTCTCACCAGATGAGCCCTGCCAAGGACAGGGAAGGAGAAGAACTTTTCAGAGGGGCAGGGAAACAGAACTTTGCTGCTCCTGGAATATTTGGGTGACAAGGCCGAGATGAGGCTGGAGCTGAGCAGCTCATGGGGAGTCAGGAGGGTCCTGGGGCAGTCCTGGCTGTTGGGGAGCTCTGAGAGGGCTGAAACAGTTACACTGCCCCTCCTCACCCCGTTTTCCACCGTGTCTGCTACTCCCATCTCACCCCCTTCATGAAGCCACAGATTTTTGTGTCTCTCAGCCATGCACCTTCCTCTGCCTCCCTTCCCAACCCTGCTCAACCTCCTGTGCCCCCAGGGCCAGGGAGCTCAGCCCAGCTCAGGGCAGGGCACGGGAGGAGAGCAGGGCTCCCTCTCCCTGCTGTAGCAGGACTGGAGTGAGATGGTGACTGTTCATTTTTTCCCTGCTTACCTCAATCCCTCTCCTAAAATCACCAGTCCTTGACACTCATCTCTGCCAGCCAAGCAGGGACAGGGCTGAGGGATGCTCTGCCCTGGGAAGTGCCAGGAGGGGAACAAGAAGGACAAGCCCAGGTGCAGACTGGAGAGCAGCACTGGTCCCAGTAGCAGAGAGCAGGTTTTACCCTCCACATCCTGAGGCACCCGAGGATCCTGCTGGGATTCTCTGTCTCTGGGAGGTGCTGGGATTCTCAGCCTCACAAACACCTCTGTGCTGTTTGCAGAGCACCTCCCAAATGGTCTGGAGAGGGCTGGGAGGCACAGAGCCCTTCTCCCCCACTGCTGGGGGCTGGTTCCAGACCCCTCCACACAGCCCTGGGATTTTGTGGGAGTGTTTCCATTGCACCTTTACCCCAATGGCCACTCTTGGGTTCTGGAAATTTGCTTCTGAGTTCCTCTGTGAAGGTTTGTGCAAGGTAATCACACTTGGGAGGCTCAGGCTGGAGGTTAAACCCCCTTCCCCTGGAGGGCTGTGCATGTGTGGGAGGTGTGGGGATGGGCATCCTTGGGGATGGGCATCCTTAGGAATGGGATTCTTGGGGATGGGATCCTTGGGGATGGGATATTTGGGGATGGGATCCTTGGGGCTCTGCAGGACTCAGCTGCACAAAGCCACAGCCATCCCTGTCTAGATTTGACAGCTGCCTGTCTTGGGCTTGTCTGGAGACCTCCAAAGGCTCCTTAGCCCAGCATTTCGAGGAGATGTCACTTGTGCAATGCATGTTTGGTTACCCGTGTCCGTGGGAGCTGCTCCATGCTCTGGGATGTGTTGGGATCTACATCCATGAGCAGCAGAGCTGGAGCAGGAGGGATGTGCTGGGGGCTGCCGGCTGCCCGGGCACAGCAGCTGCCTCCTCACCTCTTCCCTGACGCTTCCCTAACAACTGCCCGAGGCAGCGCTGAGGCTTGGGAAGGGGACGTTCCCCTGCTGCACCCACAGCCACCGCTCCATGGGGCACTGCGGGCATCCCGGAGCGCCGCTGAGCCCCACCGAGTCCCGCCACGCTCCGGGAGCACAGAGCCACGAGGGTCAAATTGGGATCCTGCGGGGGAGGAGGGATCCCATGGGGATGGAGGGATCCCACGGGGATGGAGGGATCCTACGGGGATGGAGGGATCACACTGGGATGGAGGGATCACACTGGGATGGAGGGATCACAGGGGGATGGAGGGATCCCACGGGGATGGAGGGATCCCACGGGGATGGAGGGATCACACTGGGACGGAGAGATGAAAGTATCCCGCCCGGTCTGAGGAACGGCGCGGGGATGGAGGGACCCTGAGGGGATGGAGGGACCCTGAGGGGACG
>WEIU01012263.1:14111-39600 GCA_013389925.1 Aegithalos caudatus | reverse complement strand
TTTTATTTTATTTTATTTTATCTACTTTAAATTGTAAACAACCCCCCCCCCTCCAAACTAAAAATACCACCAACAAAACCGAACCACTTACACCTCCCTGCACCCGATGCATTACCTCTCCCCAAACCAGACCAGGCAATAACCCCCCTGTCCTTCCCTCCAGGCGGTGAAGAACGGCCTGAAAACCACGTGCAAGTGCCACGGCGTGTCGGGCTCGTGCGCCGTGCGCACCTGCTGGAAGCAGCTCTCGCCTTTCCACGAGGTGGGGCGGCTCCTGAAGATGCGCTACGACCACGCCGTCAAAGTCTTCAGCACCAGCAACGACGCCGTGGGGCACTCGGAGCTGGCGGGGCCCCACAGGCACAAGCAACCCTCCCTGCCCCGCCCCACAGACCTGGTGTACGTGGAGGATTCTCCCAGTTTCTGCCGGCCCAGCAAATATTCCCTGGGCACCGCGGGCAGGACCTGCTCCCGGGAGGGCAGCTGTGACAGCATGTGCTGCGGCAGGGGCTACAACACCCAGAGCCGCCTGGTCACCTTCTCGTGTCACTGCCAGGTGCGGTGGTGCTGCTACGTGGAGTGCCAGCAGTGCATGCAGGAGGAGGTGGTCTACAGCTGCAAGCAGTAGGGACAGGGACAGGGAAGCAGCAGGGACACGGTGAGGGCAAAGGTGGGCACCAAAGGGTGCTGTGTGCTCCTCCAGCCTCGGCGTTGAGAGCCCCTGCATGAGGGGGGGACCGGAGGCTTTGTCGGGTGTCGGGTCGGGAAGGAGGGACAGACAGCAAGGGGATGTGGGGACAGCAGGAACCCTGACGCTGCTGCAAATGTCCCTCAAATTCAAGCTTGTACTCGCCTCTGCGGGGATATCCTCCTTCTCCAGCCCTCAGGTGCGCTCCTGGGAGTGCTTTGGGGTGGTGACATCGGGACACTGAGAGCCCTGGCTCCTGCAGAGAAGACAATGAAGAGAGGCAACAAGCAGAGGCTGGCTCCAGGTGTGGCAGGGACAGCCGTGCTCCTGCACCGAGAAAAAAGGACTGGCATTGGGGAATGCCATTCCCTGGGGGCTGGCTGAACCCTTTCTGCTGGGAACTCACCAAAAAAAACTGCTGAATAATCTCATTTTGGCACGAGAATCGTGCCTCAGAAATACCAGTTTACAAACAAAGGGAGCTCACGTCCCTCACCTCCCAGGTGTGAAGTTTGGATGTTGGACTCCAGGTGCATTTTAACCACGTGTTAACCTTGCTGTTCCAGGTGGCCTGGAATTGCCCCAGTGACAGTGTTTGAGCCCCAGGAACTCAGCTGAGGGCTGTGAAGTCACCCCTGTGCAGCACGTGGCCTCACAGGGGGAATTTATTGGTGGTGATCCAGGGTGATGGTGCCAGTTATGCATCTCTCTCCTCCTCCTCCTCCCCCCCAATCAATCAATCAATCAATCAATCAATCAATCACCTTTTTGTCCTATGTGCAGCACACTCTGCCTGAGGTGTGTCACATCCCATGGTCCTGCCCAGGTAAAGCTTCTGAAAAGGAATTAGGAACCACAGGAACTGGGGCATCTGAAAAATGTGCAAGTATGAGTGACAATCCCTGCCTTGAGAAGCTGGGTATATCCAGCCCTGCAAGGTGACCCTGGGAAAAGAGCACAGGCATGAACCCCTAAGTTTGAACCTTGTTTTCCCTTTGACTTTTAGCTGAACACACCAGAAAGAGCCTGTTCAGTTCCTTTGGCTGTGATTTGGGGAGCAGTTTTGGGAATGGCAGCGAGGCAGCCCCTGACCTGGCCACCTGTAGCACAGCCTCTCTGGGTGTTCAGCTCTCTGACACTGCATTTGCCTGCTCCAGGGTTTTCCTGGTAATTCCTGCAGCAGCTCTGGGTTGTCCCTGAGGTAACAAATCTGCTGGATTGACTCAGTCTATGGGTACAAACCAGGCAGAGTGGAGATGGGCTGGAGCTGCAGAAACCATGGGAATCTTTAAGCTCAAACCAAAATCCACTGGCAGTGTAAGGGGTGAAGATGCTGCTTTGGGTTGCTGGATGAGCTCATCCACGGGCAGAATTGGGCTGAATTCCAACAGGAGGAGGGAACTCAGAGGTGTGGGATGTGCCCTGTGTGCTCAGCTCTGCAGTGTGTGGATCTGCTGGAGTTGGGCAGCTCAGGCACTCATTTACAGCTGCTCTGAGCAATTCCCCCGCAGTGAGGAGTGTGTGTTCAAGCTCTCTTTACCCTGACTTCGTTGCCCTTTTGGTTTTTACAACTATTTTTGACTTCTGCTCCCTCCAGGGCTGGCACAGAGCATTCTCAGAGCAGATCAAGCCATTAACTGGCTGTTTGGAGGCCACTCAGACCTCCCCTCTCACCAGCTACAGGTCTTTTAAAGGGCTTATTCCTTTTTATCCCTTTTCTGGCTCAAGTTGACTTGAACTGAATTGAAGAGTTTATGACAGACATAATACTGCAAATAAGCTTAATTAGCCTTATTTTTTTTACCTCCTAAATACCCAAGGGCAGACCATTATTTATATGTTGCTTTTAATCCCATTGGAGTTGAAATCTTCCCACGAGTCTCAGTTTTGAGCACTCAATGAAAAAGCTTCCAAATAAGCTAAAATTGGCATTGTGGGTGAGGTGAACAGGGAACTCACTCTGGCTGAACTATTGATCCCAAACCCTCTTCCCCACTGACCTCCAGCCTTGTCCAGCACCAGAGAGGAAGGGAATATCCCATCTCAGGAGGGTCCTTTGGGATCCCATGCCATTACATGGATCATTCCCATTTAAACAGGGATTGTAGCTCCATGGAAAGAGGGTGGGGCACAGCTGGACCCCATTCCGTGGGAAGCAAGGGGAGGAGACACCACTCTGTCCTCTTCTTTTATCAGAGCTGCACTGAAATTGCTGAATAAGAACTGAAAAAAAACAAATTTCAGGGAAAATCAAGTTTCTTCATGTACCAAAGGGGACTTCTGGAAATTCTTTGTCCTATGTGGCTCAGAGCTGCTGGAGAAGGTCTGAGGAAGAGATGGTTCATTCCCTGGTACCCTGGGGTGGGTTTGGGCTCAGTGGGATCTGGAGGTTTGGCACTGGGCTGGAGTGACTTTGGGTTGTTCACTGTTGAGCCAAGCCTGGACAAGGACATCTGATGTCCCCAGCTTTGCTCTGGTTAACTCAGAGCCCTTTTCAGCCCCTCCTGACACTGCTGCAAACCTTCCTGCCCAACCCCTGCCAGGCAGCACAGCCTCAAGGGCTGGAAATCAGATGATGAACACTGATGAGGAAGAAATAAATTCAAATGCCCAGTCTGAGGATTGGGAAAAAGCTTGAGCATAGTTTTAGTTTGAGGGAACACTGATGTCAATCCTTTTGGTGTCCTTCAGCACTAAGATTTTTAGAGATGGTGCCATGGATAAGGGAGGGACAAAGTTTGCTTGGGACAGATATCATGGTGGCTTTGGGGTTTGTATTTCATTCAGTTGTCCAGGGCTGTTTTGTTGGGTTGATATTCTGAAATGTGATTTAATTCAACTGACAGCAGTGGGAGCTGGGAGAAAACCCGAGTCTGTTTGGCCCTTGTATTCTTAAGCTTGAATTTTATTTTCCTCTGAACCAAGACCAAGCATCATCTTGAGCAAAGCTCTTCTGCCACCTCCTGGAGATGTGGGCTGTGAAGATCTGGAAGGCCATTTGGACCTGGGAGAGCTTTTTAATTGTGCCACACACCTTACAATGTACTGCAAATCCCATGGATTTGGTTATATGTGTCAATTACTGGAATGACAGGCTGGAGATACAAGGGGATTGCAATTAAGTCTTGACAAAGGAATCTTATCAGCAGCAAAGTTGAAACCTCATATAAAAAAACCCTTTTCCAAGTGCAAATGTACCTCAGTGACTACTGATGGTAAAAGTCTGATCTCCACAGGCTGTGCTGGGAGTGTTTTGGTTTGGACTCAATCTTTTCCTCTGCACCTACAATCCAGGTAAGCTGGCAACAGCCATAGCTCCAATACCCCCAGCCAGGGTCCTCACTGCCCACACAGGTTAGTCCCTGGCCCTGTCCTTGTCCCTGTCCCTGTCCCTGTCTCTGTCCCTGGCCCTGTCTCTGGCCCTGGCCCTGGCCCTGGCCCTGGCCCTGGCCCTCCCTCTGTGGATTTCCTAGTCCAGCTTTATTACCTCTCCTGGTGTGCTGGGCTTGGTAGTTGTGGATCCAGCATGTCTGTTGCAGGGGGGAAATAGAAATCCACCCATCCATCCATCCATCCATCCATCCACCCATCCATCCACCCATCCATCCACCCATCCATCCACCCATCCATCCATCCATCCACCCATCCATCCATCCATCCATCCATCCCCCCACCCACCCCCCATCCATCCCTCCATCCATCCATCCATCCATCCATCCATCCATCCATCCACCTCTATCCATCCATCATCCATCCCTTTTTACAAGGGCATGGAGTGACAAGGAAAAGGGGAATGGCTTCCCACTGCCAGAGGGCAGGATCAGATGGGAGATTGGGCAGGAATTCCTCCCTGTGAGGGTGGGCAGGCCCTGGCACAGGGTGCCCAGAGCAGCTGTGGCTGCCCCTGGATCCCTGGCAGTGCCCAAGGCCAGGGTGGACAGGGCTGGGAGCAGCCTGGGACAGTGGGAGGTGTCCCTGCCATGGCAGGGGTGGAATGGGCTGAGCTTTATGGTCCCTTCCCAGTCAAACCATTCTGGGATTCTATAAAAACTTTTACTGAACCATTTCTGATGTTCATGGATCCCACCATCCCCAGCTGAGGAGCTGAACCTGCTTGGGAAGAAATCTCATCTCAGGAGGCTGTCCCATCTAATGGTTACACCCCAGTAATTCCTGGAGGCTTATCCAGGGATCCCTTGCTCTGGTGGAAGAGTAGGGCAGTGCTGGGGGGGCTTTGTTAGGTCAACAAAAAGGGCCATGTAAACCAAAACCCACCAGTGAGGGAGATAACAAACCCCTGCAAGGGTCACTCTGCACCTCGTGTCAGACCTGGAGGCCAATTTGCAGCAATATAATAAAGATGTCAATTGGCAAAAAAAAGTAGAAATCTGTGCTTCAAGGGAAACAAAACTTTTGTCTACCTCAAGATGTACAACTTGTGTGACAAGAATTATGGGTGTTATTTATATTTCTTGTATTTCCTCTGGAAAGAAAATGGTGCTATGGGGTTTAAGTTGCATTACAGTCCTGCTTGTTCCTTGTGTTAATTTTTATATATTCCTTTTGATTAGAATGTGCATATTTGTCTTGTCCAGTGTTGCACAAGTGTCTGCTTTGCTGTGTTCTTGTCAGTCAATAAATACATGTTGTTTTTTAAGAATGTTCTCTTCTGCCTTTCAGGGATCACCCCTGGGAAACACCTTTGAATACCCAGTTCCTCCACAGTCACAGTGATTTTATTCTGTAGTTCTGCTTTTTGCACACCCTGTGCAGGAGGTAACTGGGAATGCCCATTCCTGCCCACCCAACCAAAAGGGCTGAGCTCAGGGGTTTTTGCCTTGAGGAAATGTGACTCTGGTGAGCCAAACCTCATCCCAGTGCACTGGGGATGATCAGTATTTCAAATCACAGGTCCTCCCTCTCCCAGCCCTCTTCCCTTCAGGCTCTACTCTGCCTTTCCCTGTTGTTTTCTAAGGTCTGCCCAGCTTGTCCCCCGGAGTAGTGCAGTTCCTGAAAAATCTGCTTCCCTGGAAAGCTAAAGCAGCAGTGGAACTCTCTGGACAGGCTAAAGTGGCATTTTCTTGGGGTCTGGATGAGGCCAAGGGGAGCAGAGCCCATTCTGTGTCTGTCACAGGCACCAGCACAGCTCAGGCTTGGGTCAGCCTGGGGTCCCCAGGAATGTCCCTTTCCCTTCTCCCCCAAACCAGCACTACTGAAACGGGCTTCCCACCATCCCTGGAGGTTCAGGGAAGGCACACAGGTCCCAGCTATCAGCATCTTCAGCTGCTTCAGGGATGAACATTGGGCTTCTTTTGTTTCCTCAGTTATTCCCAGTTAATAGTATTTATTCCCAGGCTTCTCCTGCCCCTCTGTGGTACCTCCAGAACCTCCTGGGTGGATGAAGGGTGCTGGCTGGAGGGATTCTTTGGGACAGACAGTGCCAGGGTGTGTTAGGAATCCCCACCCAGCCTGGCCATGCTGCCCTGGGAAGCAGCAGTGGCTCCAGGCTCTCCTGGGTGCTCAGGACACAGCACGAGCTGGGTTTTAGAGGGATCAGGAAGAGAAGCTGAGGGAAGACAGGATTTACTTCTCTGCTGGGGCCCAACTGTCCCAGTGTCACCTTCAGCACAGCCTTTCAGTCTGCTTTTGCCTCTCAGCTCTGCCAGGGCACCAACAGGAGCAGGGCTTTAGATCCAAGGACTAAACACAAATGTCAGGTCTTGCTGTGAGAAGAAAAGCTCCTGGAAGAACAGGTGAAGAACTGAGTGGCAGAACATGGGGAGGTGTCACAACAGTGCCACAACACAGAGCCTGGGCACACAAGGGGGACAGTTTTCCTGAGATCAGCTGTTCCTGGGAGAATGATGATGTGAGGAATTTGTTTTCTTCTTGGTGTTGAGTGGAGAGGTTGTGTGAGCGCTGGGTGAAACCTCCTCGTGCTGCTTGTTACTGTCACAGTGGGATTAAAATGTCATGGGAAAGAGCTCCTGGCACAGAGGCCAGTGGGATCCCTGCTCATTTGTGAAAATCCCTGAAAATCCCTGCCCTTGCTGGGTGCAGGAAATCAGCACCTTCAGGCTCCTGTGTTTTGGGAGATGTGCTAGGTTGGAGCAGACAGGCTGTGGAGCTCCCAGCCATTCCTGCTGTCTCCCCCTCTCCAGGGAGCTCTTTGGAGCCACAGGAGAGCAGCAGGACCCTGGGCACAAAAAAGTTTTTAAGGTCCCTCCCAACCAAAAGGTTTCTGTGGTTCTGTGAGAAAACACAAGGTAGTTTGCAAGTCACACCTTAAATATAGGAAATGCTGGAAATATCTTTTATTGACACATCAATGTCTTCCCAGGCAGGTTCCTTCTCTAAGCAGCATCATGGATGGCCAAAGTACCACAGCTTTGGGAGCAAGCAGCTCAATGGGAACATTTAAAAAATAGCACAAATCACAATCCTGCTTCTTATCATCACTGTGGGGCTCTGACAATTCCCAGTCAAGCAATTTTCCCCTCTCCTCCACAACTGCATCTAAATTATTGTGTAAATCCAACAGAAACAGCAGCAAAGCGTGAGCTGTGTCCCTCAGGTGGCCTCACCACTGTCCCCACCCTCCACCTGGCTGCTGGAACCCCAGCTGAGGGGGTTTGCTCTGGCAGGTGTGGGTGGTGGCTCCTGAGAGCCCTGTGCCCACCCTGTGCTCCCTGAACTGCTCCTGCAAATCCCCTTTCTGTGCCCTGGCTTGTGCTGAGGCACAGCCAGGCCCCAGGCCATGTCTCTGACCCTCTCTCTGTGTGTGCTCCAGGCTCCACTTTTCTAAACCTGACCATTTCAGTGGCTTCCAGCCTGACCTTGGGTGTCCCAAGCTGCAAATCCTGAGTGAGCCCAGGAAAAGAAGGAGGCACCTCCCAGGCAGGGCATCTGTATTAAAGATTTAGGACAAATCAACTCCACTCTACTTTTCCCCAGCTTATACAAGTTTTAAATCCCACAGCCTTGCCTGGGAGAGTGGCCTCTGCAACCTGTGCTGAGATTGCTAATGCCTTTCTTTTGCACTTGTCTGAAAGGCTTTGGGTAAAAGGTTCTGCCAGGCCTCATTTCTGAAATGCACAAAACCTTCTGCCAGCTCTGCTGGGCCTGGCCTGGCTCTGACTTCCAGCCTTGTCCCAAGGCTTTGGTAGAAACCTGGGAATGAGTTTGGAGGGATCATCTCTGCCAGCTCCCAGCCAAACAATCCATTCCTGTCAGCATCCCCTGTGACAGCAATTAATATTAATGACTATAGATAAGACACCTTGGCAGCCACAGGAGACAGAAACTAGCCATCAAAATATAAATTGCTGAAGTCTTTGTATACCTTTTGTCCATGGATAGAGGCACATCCCAAGTTTTCTGTACTTACTGACAATATTAATTTCCTAGTAAGAAATTTCCCCAATGGAATTACATTTCTCTGCTCTTTTTTGACCCAAGGTTATGAATGTTTTCCAGAGGATTTTGGAAATTCTTCTCCTTTTTGTCTTGGTTAGTAGATATCAAATCTCCAGAATCTGATGCCTTGGATCTACCAGATTTGATGATGTTGCCAATATCTGTTGATGAAACATTCTGGATGCAGAAATAACTCCCAAGACTCCACTGCTCCAGGTGTTTCCTCTGCAGAGTTTTCCATCTGGTCTCCATTCAACCCTGGTAGGTCTGGAGACAACTCCATGGATGGGCAGGATGGAAAATTGGGCAAGACCACCCTGTGCTGCTGAAATGTCCCCATAAAGTCTTGGATTCAGCTCTTGCCCAATAAATCAGTTATTCTGAGTCACTTGGGGGGCTCTGCCATGGATCTGATCCTGTTACAGAGACACAAATCCATGCCCTGGTGTTGTCTTGATTCCACCTTCTCCTTACCAGACCTGATGCTGGCAGCCTGATTTGGCTTTCCTCCAATGTCCTTTTCCTCCCTTTGTTTTTAATCCAGTTTCTGTTCCCTCCCCCACCCTCAACTCAACCCAAATTCTTTATCTTTCCCTCTGCACTGCTCTTGCCAAAACCCACCTGCCTCTTCCATTTCTCCATCCCCTCTTGCTTTTAGCAGGGAAGTTATTCATGGCATTGCACTGCCCCAGGCAAACTCCAGCACAAAAAATACCTTGGGAGCACGGGGGCATGGCTGGGGTGAGCAGGGCAGGCAGGGCTGCAGCCAGATCTCACACACAGGCACCTGGAATAGAGGCCTTGTGTGGAAAGACAGAACTGTTGGAGGTCTCCCAGCTCCTGGTGTGGTCACAGCTATGGTTCACACCCATCTGCAGAGCCATTCTCTCCAGGTGTTGGGAGTTGTGCTGGTCCTGAGAGGAGCTGTCAGCAGGGCTGGTGTCAATACTCACACTCCCCTTCCCATCAGGGTTACCTGGTGTCAGAGCTGGGAGTTGGAAACAGGCACTTGTCCCCTTTTTGAGTATCTCAGCTGCAGTCCAAAATCAAACTTTGGTTTTCCTCTCTTTCAGTTCTGGGACAAGTGTTTAATCCACTCCCTGAATTCTGCAGGCTTAGAGAGGGAGGGGAGGAAACAGAAAAAGAGCAGCAAGTTCCTCTTGACCATGGAACTGTAGCATCACCCAGCTAAGGAGACAACAGATCCACAGGGACAGCAGGAGCAGGACACAAGTGCAGATCAGGTGGGAAATGCTTTCCCAACCACCTTTGCCAGGACAGGCTTGCCTGTTCCCCTGCACAAGCCCAGCAGCATGGAAGACAGGGAAATAAAGATCAGTAGCTTGTACTATCTAGGTTGTGACTTTTGTGTTACTGACTTGGGACAGGGGGAGAAAAATCCCCCCCTGCTATCCAAAAACACCCTGAGGTCACCTGAAACCAGCACATTTTACTTTTTTTTTTTAAAAAAACCCAATCTCCTTAAGCACATTTCCCACCCCTGTGCCGAGCTGCTCCCTGTGAGTGCCCAGGGGCTCCAGGAGCCACAGCCCCTGCAGGTGTTGGGGATGGAGGGCTCTGCTCCCTCCCTGCTCCAGGAGAGGTTCCAGGAGCCACAGCCCCTGCAGGTGTTGGGGATGGAGGGCTCTGCTCCCTCCCTGCTCCAGGAGGGCTGGGGGGCTGCTGGAGGGGGTGACACACGTCAGGAACCAGAGCTGCCAGTGTCAGGTCTCACATTTCGGCTCTGGAGGGAGCTGGGTCAGGTTTGAACAGGAGGTTTTTAGTCTGGGGCTCGTAGCCCAAGGTCAAATGAGATTTCTGTGAGACAGACAGTGATGAGTCCCACTGGGCTGCTCTTACAAAAATAACCCAAAGCCCTCCCTGAGCCTCAGCCCCTGCACCAAGCCCAGCTTTGGGGATGAGCAGGATGGGCCACCCTCGTGTCCTCTGAGGCAAACCTCCCACGTCAGCTCCCCAGCTCTGCTGTGTTTGTGGCTGTGGGCAGCTTCTCCAGGCCCTGCTCTGTTTTGGGCAGGGCAGCACAAAGGTGCCCTGGCTCACAGGAGGCCTCCAGATGCTCACACGACACAGACACCAATTGCCTTTAGCATTAGTAAGTGAGGGTATGTGCATTCCTGTGGAAGGTTTGGAGGATCAGTCTGAATTCCAGCTGAAGGGGTGATGCTGTCCCAGTCTGCCTCTGTGTGCAGGTGGAATTCAGCTTGGCCTAAAAGCACCCTGAGGCTTGGGAAGAGCAATGAACTCTGTGGGAGCAGATGCTGGGCTGTCTACCATTGCCATGATTTCAGTAAGAATTCGTGTAAACCCACAAAGCTCAACTTGCACAGTGACTGAAGGGAAAGAGGACCACCCTCACTGCCTCCCCCATCAGCTGTCACTGTGCTCTGGGCCAGCAGCTCAGCCTGAATGAGGCACAACTTCCCAACCTCACCTCCCCTGGAAATTTAACTCTGGCTGGTCTGGCTTGGCTGCAGTGCCCACCATGTGATGTCCCCATGATCCTGAGAAGGCACAAGCTGTCACACAGACACTCACAGCCTGCTCAGGGTTCCACTCTGACTCTACTGCTCTTCCCAAGGGATGAATTTGGTCATTAAAAAGCAATCAAGTGTAAGAAAAGAAAAAAAAAAAAAAGAGATTCTAAAGCATGAGAGCAAAGAAGTTTGTAGTGACTGGAAGCAGATCCTTAATTCTCCTGCACTTCATTTTCTGCTTTTTTGATATGAAGAGAAGTAAATGTAGAGTGACACACTTCTCAATTGAGATAATTCTCTGCTAATAAATGGAAATAAAATAGCTTGTCAGCCTTCTCTGAGGCCAGAGTTGCAGACCAGTGATGTGCAGTTGCCTTCATCTGCAACACCCAGCTCCTTCCTGCCCCTTTGGGTCCACACAAGATCTGTATTTTTGTACTGGCTGGGCCAAGGAATTTGCTGCTGTGAAGTTAAAAGGAGAAATCTGGGAAGCTTTGGGGTCATTAGCAATGATGTTTAACAAACCTTGGGTTACTGGAGAAGTGAGGAGGAGGGGAAAAGGTCCTGTGGGATCATGGGCTGGTTTCACTGATGCCCAGGAGATGATTGAAAAGCTGACAGGAGATAGAATATAAATCTGTGTAGCCTCAGCTGCAAACTGCTACCTCACATCTTCCATTCCCTCTTAGAATAAACAGACTTTGGAAGCCTCTTCCTCCCAGGTCTGCCCTTTGTCTGCCTCTTTGATCAATTCAGAAGGATATGCTGCTTTTTTCTAGGTATGAAGGATACTTTTTGTCATTCATTTGATGAAGTGGCAGCATATATTCTGTTTTAAAAATCCAAAATAAAGATTGCCCATTATGAATCAATATAAATGAGACTGATAAAGGGATTGCAAGGGAATTATTCTCTAATAGGGACATTCATGGCAGGGTTTGTCCCTACTGGTGATGGGACTGGTGTCAATTATTATCAGCATAAGTTGCAGAAGACCCAAATAATGGTGTGTAATTAAATGTGTAATTAAAACCAGTTTTAAAGAAAGCTTTGGATTACATCACAACCAAATTATTTAAATATCATGGTTGAGGCCCATCCATGTCATGCCAGCACCCTGCAGACCCTTCAAAATGAGCTCCTCCACCAGGTCCCCAGCAAGCACCTCTAGAATGCAGCTCCCTTATTTCTCCATCCCCTGTGACAAGTATTTAGGAGTGGGTTTTACCCAAGTGCTTGGGCCTGGGGAGTGTGGAGGGTGAGCCCATGTCCAGCTGCAGTGCTGCAGAGTTTATCCCCTTCCAGCTGTGGGTTCAGCACAGCTCCACCTCCTCCCACATGGATCATGATCCAGTCAATGATGGCACAACCTGCACCCAGATCCTAAACCTGCACCTGGGAGAGCACTGGGCACTGCCAGGGAAAGGGCCCTGTGCTGCTAAAAATCCCACTGAGACATTCTGAAAAGTGTGCCTGCCCCCCTTTTCCCCTGGATCAAAGTGAGAGCACTCAGAGCAGGCTCTGAGGGAAAGCAGATGCTGGTTCTGGGTGCACTCCAGCCCTGTGTGGTCTCCTATCTCTGCTCCTACCATTGCCTTTGGGGACTGCTGAGTGTCCTCAGGGTGAGAGGCTCTGCAGCCCATCCACAGGGCCCAGAATTACCTGGGAGCCCCCTCCCAGCAAGATGCCATTTCTTAGATCTCTGAGCAATCTGCTCTGCTCAACCTCTTCTTCCCCAATTAATAACGTTGCTGTCAGGTTGGATTACAGCCCTCTGCCTTCTTTGTCTCAGCTTAAAATACTTGTGGTTTCATATTCTGTCAGAAGAGATATATAAGAGAGGAGCTTTTCTCCAAGTGCAGATGATGATGGAAAAGGAATGTGTTGCTGCAAATTCCTGCAGGAGCCTTTATTGGATTCCTCAGGACATATTGAAAAGCAAAAATATAGGGAGGGAGGGAGGGAACAGTATGGGGGGAACAGGGAGCTCCTAGGAGCTGCACAGTGTGGTATTGGGGGAGAGATAAGACAAGCCTGTGGCTTGGGCAGAGATAACAGTGAAAGTTTCTACAGTTATCTAGGCAATTTCTGTCATTCCAGTTAGAGAAAAGAATGCCCACCCAACACCTAAACCAGAACTGAATGTCCTGCTAAAGCTGCTTTATGGAAATGCAAGTCCTTTGCCTCCCAGTGTCTTTGTGACAGGAAATTTCCAGTGATGGGGTGGCTGGACATGGGCACAGAAATCCTGAGTGACTTCTGCTGGAGGAACACACTGGCTCCTGCCCTGACTTCAGCTGCCACTACAACTCCTGCAGCTCAGAAACCAATTTCTCAAGGATAAAGACCTCAAACTTGTCTCAGCTTGGAGCAGAAGCAATTGCAAATCACATATCTGGAGAAGCACCCATGCCATCTTTATCTCATGGGATTTACACCTTCTGGCTTTCCTGGAGGACACAACATAGATGTGGCATGAACTCTTTCAAAACCTCATTTCCTGAGTATTTAAAATATTATTTCTCAGTGTCTCAGGCATCTTTTCATGTGAAGTGTTGCCTTTCCATCTGGATCTGTTTCCCCTGTAAATGAGGGGTGTTTGTTGTGACTTTTGGGCTTGCTTTGCTGACTGAGACAATTGTTCCACGTCTCAGACTCAAATTTTCATCTTGAAATAGACTGAACACCTGAATTTTACAGAGCAAACCCACTCCTGATTTAAGTTGATATCTCTGCATCAATTCTGCTGCAGTCTCTGTGCACTGGAGATTAATTTCTAACTGGGAATTTGACAAGTTGGTAATTTTTTTAAGGAGTTTCAAAAAATTTAGAAGTGTTACATCTACCGAGGATGAAATATGAAATGTGGATTTGAGGCTGATAAAAACAATAGTGGGGCATAAAAGTATCCATCATTGTCCTGGGCAATGCTGGGATGGATTGAAGCTCTCCTGCCAAAGCAGGACCCACCCAGAGAGAAATGGAGGTGGCCATGGATAGAATTCCCATTTCTGGGAAGAAGGGTAAACTGTGCCAATGAAATCAGGGTCCACAGCTAATATCAGGCTTGATGGTGTGAGAATGGTCTTTGATGTTCCACCCTCAGAGTGCATTTATTGAAAATAATTTCATCCCAGTAGATAAATCAAAGTGCAGGGAATCCTTGTGAGCTAAAGCCCAGGGTAAGTCAGATAAATGTCAAACCAGGAGAGAGATGGAAGAGATGGAAGAGGAATTTGGGAGATTCCTGTGTGAACTGCACAGTTGGAGGAGATGGTCAGATAAAGGAGGATAAAATCATGCACAAGCTGCATCACCTGGACAGGCAGGTGGGGAGAAAAAGAGAATTCCTGTGTTGGGGAACAGCCTGGGGCTGGGGGCAATGGGGACATCAAGGGATCAATTCTTTATCTTCTCTCAGCTGAGCCCCTGCCCTTGCTCCCCCTCACTCCATTATCTGCATTATCCACATCCAGGAGGGAAATGTGGGGCTGTGCTGGTTGTCCCACATCAGGAACACTCTGGGGGGTTCTGTCACATCAACATTCAGCTCCTGTCAAAGTGTCCCATGGGCCTTGAAAGGATCATACTTTGGGATAAAAACAGAGAGAAAAACCATGATGTGAGTGGCTGTAGGTTTGGATATTTAATCTTGGTGTTTAAGCAAAGGATTTTGATGGAATATGTCAGCAAAGAAGTGGGATTGGGCTAAAACTGACTTGTAGAAGGACAATTGTGATAGACCAAAGTGTTAGATAAAACAACTGTCTTCCTAAAAATCCTGAATTCCAAACTATTTTGAAGTGAATTTGACCTCTTGTCTTTTAACAGGGAGGAGAAGATCCTTTGGCTTCCATCACTTACAGGTTCAGAAAGGAATTCTTTGTTTGAGCATCCTAATGATCAACTCTTCAAATCCTCCTAACACCAGAACATGAGGGATGTTGCATGAAGATTCATAATGAGCTTCATAATCACTCCCTTGTGATGCCTTATCAGAGGTAACTTATATTTTTCTACCCTACTTCAGTCACTCAAGTGAGAAGAAGATCTATAAATCCACTTGTTTCCCTCACAGTCACCAGGTAAGAGAGGTAACAAACCCCTCACCTGGAGCTGAGCACTTTTGGTGGCATCTCCTCTTGAAAAATCCACATCAGCTGTGGATTAAATAATGTGTAAATAGCCCTGAGCTGGGAGGCATTGCCAAGACAGAAGCAATAGTGATATCCTGGGGCTCTCCATGTCCCTGACATTGTGTAAGAGCAAAGAGCTGTAACTGAGGAGTGGAGGATGAGATGATGAATGTTCATAAACTCCTAAAAGCCCATTCCCCTGCCAGTCTGTCTCTGGAAAGCATCAGGGGAGAAGAAAAGCTGATGAGCACAACCAGGTACTGAACTGCAGCCATGAAATGCAGAAGGGAGATGTTCAGAGGGTGGGAAGAGGAGAAAGAAGAGAGGACCCACCCAAATGCAGAAGGTTTGTTACCATCAGATCCCTTCAGTCTGCTGGTGGCTTGTGGTTATTAAGTTTGGCATCCACATGGTGGGACTGAGGAGGGTAATTCCTTGTGTTCTCTGGTACAAGGAGAGGGCTGTAACTCTGAAGGAAATTTTCTGAACTTACTGCAGATAAATCTTTTCAATCCATCGTGGCTGACCCTTGGTAATTTCTCTGGGTGTTTCTGGGTGACAAATAAAGGCCCAGCCATCACCAACCACCCATTTCACATGGAGGAGGAACAGAGGAGCAGGTGTGACATTGATCTGACCAGGACTGGGTGTGGAGAACCCCAAAATCACTGAGTACATCAGAGGCTGTGCCCTGCACATCCCAGGGGCTGTCATTGCCCTGGGATGGGCACTCACCTCCACCAGGTGTCCCCTCCTGGCTCTGACACTGCTGGAAATGTCCCCCTCCCCATGGCCCTGAATGCCTGAGGCACCTTGGGCCAGGGCCATTTCCAGATGTTCATTTCTGTTCCAGTAGCCAATTTATTGATTTGGGTGTTACTGCTCTGCCTGCCCCCATGCACTTCACAACAAAGTCCTTGTTCCTCCAGGCTCCTGCACTGGTATTTGGAATGATATTTTCATCTGGGGGATTTCTGCCTGCCCTGTTAGTCTATTCTTACATCACAGCTGAAGTGTCATCCCTGCCCTAGCAGGACCCCCAGATGGATCCTGGATAGAACCTGCAAAAAACACACTCTCAGTATTGCTTAATCAGCTGCTTTCTCTCAGAGAAATCATTTTCCTTAGGGAAATTTGTCTTTAACTTATTTAGGATGTAATTTTAAAATAGAAATTATTTAATGTTATAAATAATAATTGTTTATTCTTATTAAACCATTCTTTTCAATTATCTAAGGATGAATTAAAAAAGGGGAAGCCTTTGCCCTGTTGGTGTCCAGCCCATGGCACATGATCCCAGTGGAGTTATCCAGTTATCTTTAAGCTCCCTCATCTCTTCATTTTCCTTCTATTTCCTTCTTCCACAGCTGGGTTGTTGTCCCAAACATTCCTTTTATTCACTAGTAAGAGAGAAGTTTCCTTATTTCATGAGTTGGCCATAACATCTGCTACTTTTGCTGTCTTCTGTTGCCTTGTCTGATCTGAATTCCCTCACTGTCCTTGCCAACCCCACCTTTTGCCATATATAATGGATGCTTGGCCCCAGATTTTGGCTTTCTGCAGTTTTGGAGAAGCTCCTCCTTGGTGGGGCCATGCCTGTCCTGATCCTTTTCCATCCCAGCAGCAGAGCTGAGGGCAGACAGCAGGGTTTGGGTGGTGCAGTTGTCTGCAGGAACCTCTGTTCCAGGGGCTGCACACCTGAAATTGGGATCCACACCATTTATTATGGTTTCACTGCCAGTACTGAAGCTCACTCCCCAAATCTCCAACAGGCTGCTCTCCACCACGCTGATCCACGACCAAATCTTGTCCTGGAGACAGGACAGCTTCAGCACAGGGAGAGCAGGATGCAGGGAAGCACCCAGGGGCTGCGTGCAGGGCTCCCTCCCCCATCCTCCCTCCAGCAGACACCTCAGAACACTCAGGGCAGCAGGAACAGGTAGGACAGGTCTGCTGTGCCTGTGGCTTTTCCATGTGCCTGCTCCCAGCAGCACTGCAGCCCCTCCAAGGGAGCACTAATGATCCCTCCTGCCCTGGGGACACGGCTGGGATCGATGGAGGGTCAGCAGCATTTCCCAGTGCCCACACAGCCCAGGGGTCAGCAGCTAATCATCGCTGCTATCTGCCTGTGCTGTCCAGCCCAGGGCCACTGGAGGGGCATTAAAGATTAAACAAGAGCTGGGGGGGTCCAGGGAGAGCGTTGGAGTCATTCCAGGGTGGGTGGGTGGGCAGTGGTGGGCCCAAGCCAAGTGGATTTCTGCTGCTTTAGATCTCTCAGCCGAGCAAACTGGCGGCATCTCTGTTGAGACAAAAAATGCCTCCAGCTAAAATTCCACTATCTGACCTCAGAAGGGCTCCAGCTGCTTCTGCCACCAAAGGAGCAGCTGGAAGAGGAGTTTTTGCAGAGGTTGGCCGTGCTGAAAGAGGAGCTCATTCCTTCTGAAGGCCTGGCAGGACAGGATCTTCATCTTCCTCACTGCCCCTTCAGCCTGAGAGCTCACACAGAGTGGCAGAGCCCTGGCTGCTGTCCCATGAGTGCCTGGCCCTTGGAGATTCACTGTAGGACATGGACACCTCTTCCAAGGTGGGAGGATTAAAGGTGCCCCTGCTTGCCATGCTCATTCCTAATGTCTCCAGCCTCTAAAATTAGTACATTGCAGCCTTTGTCCTCGCTGGAATACAAATATTTTCACAGGAATAGGAAAACACTTTCTCTTTGGGGTGTGCTTAGTGGGGTGGGCTCATCCCAGGGCTCGGAATGTTGGAGTGAGTCTCAGTTCCCACACCTGCCTCCTCTGCAGGGCTCTCAGTGCCTGTTAATCACTGCCTGCTAATGTCCAGCTTTAATGTGTCTGTTCTGACCCCTGTGACCTTGGCACCACGTTCAGATCTGGCTTTGGGTGCCCACAAATTGTCACCACTGTCAGAGCCTGCAGAGCCTGACTGGAGGGTGGCAGGGAAATGCTGTGTGTGGAATTCTGGCTGCTGTCTGAAGCTGTGTGGGAAGCAGTGCTGCCTGGCTGGCATGCTGCACATCCTGCCCTTCAGCTGGGATTTCCAATGAGCCTCGAGCTCACAGCCATTTTTGGGCAATTGGAAAGGGAAGAGCAGAGGACAAGATTCATCCTGAGTACAGAGCTAGACCAGAGATACAGCCATGGAGTAAAGGTGGCACTCCCCATTCCTGCTGGAGGATAATCCATTCCAAGGCTTGCCATTTAGTCAGGGATCCTTCCTAAGGAGTCCTGACATGAAGCAGGGCAGGTTTAGGTTGGGTATCAGGGAAAGGTTCATTCCCAGAGGGTGCTGGCACTGCCCAGGATCCCCAGGGAATGGTCCCAGCCCCGAGGTTGCCAGAGCTGCAGGAGGGCTTGGACAGCACTGCCAGGGATGCCCAGGCTGGGATTTGGGGTGTCTGCAGGGCCAGGGATGCCCAGGGTGGGATTTGGGGTGTCTGTGCAGGGCCAGGGATGCCCAGGGTGGGATTGTTGGGGGTCTGGGCAGGGACAGGGGTGGGACTGGCTGATCCCTGCAGGTCCTGCCCAGCTCAGCACATTCCATGTTTCTGTGATTGTGTGACACGTGAGGGCTCTGTGTCAGAGCCTCCTCAGCTCATTCCATGGCCCCCCGAGCTCCCTTTGTGGCTGGTGGAAGAACCAGGCCCACAGGGGATGAGCACTCTCGAGAAGGGCCACGTGAGTTCCCCTGAGCCTTTTCCCTGAGCATGGGCAGAGCCCAGGGCTGATCCTTGACTTCCCAGCTGCAGAATGGACCTGAATCCCAAGCACACAGAGTCAGGGCCTGGCACTCACCTGCACCCTCCCCTTGCCACAGGGGCTGATGTTTTCAACAGCAAGAATGATATTAATGATATTAATTGAAACAAATTTTAGCTCTGCTGATCATTTAGGATTGCTTTGGATCATGACACTTCTTACTCTTGTCTGGGCTGATTGTGAAGCTTCCTCTCAACAGGCTCCCACCCAGAAAAGCTTTTTCTTTTTGCCAGGAAAGCTGCTCAGAACATGTGCTGCCGTTGCTATTTTTATCAACTGAGCATTATGTATTTTGTGTGATACATGGGAAGTGTTATTCATTTACTGGAATTATCCTTTTATCAAGTCGGTTTCCTATTGCATTTCACCCTTCAGTGCACTGGCAGTTCATTCTTTTAACAAGGCTGTTTCTATTCCTGAAAGTATATTTAAGAGGTTTTGTAATTTCACTGTGAGATACAGAGCATTTCCTTTTCTTTTAAGGAATGTGTTTCAAGCATCCTTAAATCCTGGAGAACTTGGAGCAACACTGAACAAATGCACTGAGAAATTAAAAGATAACAACCTCATGAAAACTTGCCCTAAATTATCTTTGAACAAAATCTGCTATTGTATGTTAATTTTAAGCCATTTTTACTTGTCAGAGTTTATTTTCTGTAATCTTTGTTTCCCCCAATCCTGACTCGTTCTGGAATTCTGCTTGTGAGCCTTTTTGTGAACTTTGGGTGAGATTTGTGAAGTGTGCCATGTGTGATTTGGGGTTTTCAGTCACTCACAATCCCAAATCCAGCATTTTTGAGGAGTTGTCCACAAAGTAGGACATCGTGGGGTGATGGATCAGGCAACAATCAATGGTAGGGCAGAGAATGAGGCTGAATTCTGTCCGTCTGAATTCTGTCTCTCTGAATTCTGTCTGTCTGAATTCTGTCTCTCTGGGGTCACAGGCTCTGGGACCAGCACTGAAACCAGGAGCAGGGACAGGACAGGAATTGGGAAGGGGATTGAAAGCCAAGAGTGAAAGCACAAAGTGCCCTGGCATTTCCCAGCAGGTCACTGTGAATTAGCAGCAGAAATGCCCCTGCAGTGGGTGCCCATCAATCAGTGAGGAAAAGGAGCTGCAGGAAGGGCAGAGCTGTGCTCAGGACAGCCCTGAGCCCTCAGGAGCTCCACTGGCTCCACTGGGAGGGCTCAGAGTGAAGATGTGCCAGGGCCACACATGGGGAGATTCCTCCATCACATCTGCACCCAGCTCTTCCCTTTTCATTCTGGGCTCATCCTGCTCAATCACAAACTCATTTGAATAATTATTTTTTTCACATTCAATAAAAAAATTCCTCCAAGGCTCCATCACTCAGAGGTCTGGGTGGGGGGAGTCAGTTGTGTGAGCCAAGGCTTACCATGGAAGGTTTGAACAGTTAAATTTAGGTATGTCTTCATGGAGGAATCAAAGGTAAGAGGGTCCTTTTTAACAAGATTTTATCATGGATCACCACGGTGGAGAGCAGCCTATTGGAGATTTTGGGAGTGAACTTCAGTTCTGGCAGTCAAACCATAATAAATGCTGTGGATCTCCATCTGTGTATTTTTTGCAGTCCTTCTTGGCCCATGCCTGAGTTCCCCCAGCCTCCTCAAACACTGCATCACACAAGCAGAAGCAAGAAAGCTTGCTTCAGAACATTTGAACCCACAAGTAAAACTTACACTTGAAATAAAACCTGGTTTGCTACATAAAGAAATGCAATTATAAAAAAAAAAAATCAGCTAGAAGTCAGCTAAGAATTCAATCTGTGGCATTCTTTAATTAACCCAATTAACCTAAGACAATTATTCTGCATGGGATGATGAAATACACACAGATTTTTCTCCCAAGGACTAAATGTGCTTGTCAGAATAACTTTTGTGAGTTAGCCAAGCAGACAAGAACCTATCAGTTACCTTGGACTGAAAGGACACCTACAGAACTCAGGGGTGAATATGTGAGCAGGGCAGGCAGGTAGGAAACTTCCACAGGTTGATCTTCCAGAACTTCCAGCTGAGGGGCTCAAGGAGGAAAACATTTCTGGAGTAACCAAAACTTTGTCATCTAAAAGCAAAAATAGATCACAACAGTCAGGCATGGGCAGGTGGGGTGAAAACACCTGTGGAAGTTGATGTGAAGGACTGAGTTATTCACTGGGGGTGGCCAGGGCTGCTGTGGAGAAGGGCAGGAGGAGAGGGTTGGTAGCACTTGCAGATGTTCTGCACTTGCAGAAGCAGAGCAGGAGGTCAGCCCTGAGTCTTGTGCATCACTGGCTTCTCTTGGGTTTTATTCCTTTGTCCCCTTTTCATTACTATTATTATTATCATTATTATCATTTACATTAGTTTCATTTATTAATCTGTTCTTATCTCAACCCATGAATTTTTACTTTTTTCTATTCTCCTCCTCACTGGGGTGTGTGTGGGGTAAGTGAGAAGCTCTGGGGTATTTATTTGCTGTCTGGGGTTAAAGCACAACACGGGTACCTCCTGCTACATAAGGGTCCTGGCACTTCTTTGACTGGATTAATTCTTTAATCAACTTGCTCCTGTCACCTTCCTTAGGGATTTCAGCTGGGCAGAGCCAGGGACACAGCACTGAGCTAAAATGATCTTGAGCTGGATTGAGATTTGGCAATCCTGTGTCCTCATGTCTAAACCAGGAGGGCTCTGTACACCCTGTGCATCTCTCAGCTATATTTAGTGTAATGTGCACACTTGGTGTAATTCTGGGGAAAGCCAGACAGCTGTCATGCTGCCCAGGATAGAATGAAATAGCTTTTAAAAACATCTAATTTGTGATCTGGTTCAGCAAACAAAACCAGTGACCAGGTGAAATATATTCCACTGTGTCTAAATGAGGGTGAATGGCTTAGCTGGGAGTGAGAGTGAAAGGGAAGAGTCCTTCAATTGAATTGTATAAAAAAATAAGAGTTAAAGAGAAAGTAGGTTCTTAGCAAGACAAATTGAAGCTCCCACATCTACATTTCAAAGCCTTCCTTGTCCCAAGGCAAGACAAACAAAGTGGCATTTGCATATTCACTGACACTGGAGCAGTGTCCAAAGGCATCAGCCAAGTGGAAGAAACTGAGGGGAGGGAGGTGAAATTACCATACAATGATTTCCCTCACATTGAAAAATGAGATAGAAGGAGTAGGAGGGGAAGCTCCTAAGAGAATCCTTTGATGCTTGCTTTTTCTGAAAGGAGGGAGTACATGGGAGGTTGTGATTTACAACTGCAGTTCAGTGATAGCTAAATCTGACTTGAGGGCTCTCAGTGATCCAGACTCCCGACTCAGGGAGCTGGAATAAACTCCTTGTGCCAGCTCAGGTTTGCTCAAGCAGGGCTGATTGTTTAACTTTGTGCCAGCCTGCTTCATGTCAGATGTGCCATCAGCGTGCAAAGAGAAGCAGGGTTTTGTTGGACCTTGCTCAGCCTGTCTGGGGGCCTTTCCATCAGCCTTTGGTGCCCTCCTCCCACCCATGGAACCTTCAAGTTGCTGCCTCCACACATCATCACCCACCCCAGATGTAGATCACAGCCTTCTGTGTCTCCTTCCACTTGGCATATTCAACATCTTGTCGTGGACCTTCCTTGTGGGGCCACACTGGAGAGGTGCAGGACCAAGGGGAAACCTGTGGGAAAAGCCTGTAGGAAGGACAAGGATACTGAGGGCCCCTCATTACTGTCTGTGCAACAAGGATCTCAGATGGAATTTGTGACAGGGTGGAGATCTTGCATGGAGAGTGTGTGGGAAGCCTTGCAAGAGTGTTAACAACACTGCTTCCCCTCCATGAAGGAGTGGCAGCCTGGGGAAGAGTGCACATCCATGGGAAAGCAGCTCTCAGAGAAACTGAGTAACAGGAATCCAAACAGTGCTGGTGGAAAGAGACCCTTGGAAGTGTCCAACCCAGCCTTGGAAGTGTCCAGCCCAGCCTTGGAAGTGTCCAGCCCAGCCATGGAAGTGTCCAGCCCAGCCTTGGAAGTGTCCAGCCCAGCCTTGGAAGTGTCCAGCCCAGCCATGGAAGTGTCCAGCCCAGCCTTGGAAGTGTCCAGCCCAGCCATGGAAGTGTCCAGCCCAGCCATGGAAGTGTCCAGCCCAGCCTTGGAAGTGTCCAGCCCAGCCTTGGAAGTGTCCAGCCCAGCCTTCCCTCGAGCAGGATTAGCCCAGCACCAGACCAGGATAACCAGGGCTTTGTACAACTGAACCCTGTAAATACTGGGGGATAAAGACTCTCTTGGCAATGGGCTGCACCACCCTCCTGGACTGTGAACATTTCCCAATGCCTAATTTGAACCTCCTAAGCTCCAGCTTGTGTTTGTTGACCCTTCCTGTACTGTCTGGCATCAGTGACAAGAGTTTGGCTCTGTCATCCTTGTGTATTGGCCCTTCAAAAGGTCACAGGCTGCTCTAAGACACTCTGAGTCTCCTTCTGCCTTCCCTCCAGCTCTGTGCCAAGCCAGCCTCTGTCTGCACCTCTCCTGGTGTGCACATCCCATGTGCCCCAGGCTGTGACCACCTTGGTTGCCTGGCCTGGTTCCTCTCCAGTTTCTCCCCATTGTTTCTGAGCTGGCAGCTCACAGCTGAACACAGTTTTCCAGGGGCACTGAGCACTACAAGAGCTTCCTCCTGCTTCCAGCTCCTCTCCTCCACACAGACTTCAGCAGGCAGCTTGTCTTGTTTGCAGTGAATGACTGCCAGCTCATTTTCAGGCTGGCATCCTGCATCACCACCAGCCTTTGGCAGCAGGATTGCATCTCAGCCAGTCTGCTCCAGGTTCAGCTCAGTTTTCTGCTTTTCCTGCCCAGATTTTCCCAGACTGCCACTGCCACTGGTGGGAATGATGATGATGATGATGCAAAAGCCTCTTTAGTTGTTCCCAGCCAGATGTGTTCTCCTGTTTCATCATTCTGCATGTGCTGTCCAGATCTTTGTGTGCTTTGCTGCTCCCAGGGCCTGTGCCAGGCTTGGACACTGGGCTCCTGTTCCTGTCCAGGCTTTGGTCAGGGCTGTGCCACATCCCAGCACCTTGAGCAATTGCACACTGAGAGCACTGAGAGCTCTGCTCATCCTTTCCCAAAAAAGCTCCTCTTTTCTTTTCCAAAATGTGCACATTGATGCCTGTGCACAGATGCAGGCATGGCTGCACACACACACACACACACAAACACACAGACACACAGAGCACACACAAATACACACAGACACACATAAACACACTCATAAACATACAGAAACACACATACAAACACACACAGACACACACAAAGCACACACACACAACATGTATTTACACATGTGCACACCACACACTTGCACCTGCCCACGGCAAGTATCACAGCATGGTTTGGGTGGGAAGAGACCTTAAAGCTCATCTCACTCCAGTCCCCTGCCATGGCAGGGACACCTTCCACTGTCCCAGGCTGCTCCAAGCCCTGTCCAGCCTGGCCTTGGGCACTGCCAGGGATCCAGGGGCAGCCACAGCTGCTCTGGGCACCTGTGCCAGCCCTGCCCACCCTCCCAGGGAACAATTCCTGCCCAATCTCCCATCTAACCCTGCTGTTGGTCAGTGGGAAGTCATTCCCCTTTATCCTGTCCTTGTCCAAAGTCCCTCTCCAGCTCTCTGGGCCCCTTTAGGCCCTGGAAGGGGCTCTAAGGTCTCCCTGGATCCTTCTCTTTCCTGAAAAACTCAAGCCTGCTATGAAGTGTCCAGCAGCAATGCCCATGGGATTCCTGGGACAGGACATATCCTGGTCATCTATTCCCCATGCTGTAGTTTGGGCCATGGCATCCATCCCCTGGGCTTCCCTGAGCAGCAGTGGCTGTGTGGTGACATCTGTGTCCCACCAGGGATCCATCCCAGGACTCATCCTGCAGGCACAGCTGCAAGGTCCAGGCCAGGTACAGACTTTCCCATACCTGACCAAGGTTTACTCATCTCAGGGACATCCAAATAGGACCTGCTGCCTCCCCAGCTACAAATGGAGCAAAGAAAGTCCTGATGAGGGACCTGTAGACTGCCTGGAGGAAAGATTCATCTCCCAAGCTATGAAGATTCTGGTGACCCCTTTCATTCTCTTGCTAAAGATCTGTGACCCCTGTGCCTGGACTCCTTGGGGACAGGGATGCACAGCCTGTGTGTGGAGAACCTCTGGAGTAAGGAAGAAGCTCCCTGTGATGCTGAGTGCATGGGAAGGTGAACCTACAGCCCTTCTGGAAAAGGTGAAGCATTTCAGGGCTGTTTGAATCTGTCCCAGCTTGGCCTCTGACTCTGATACAGCCTGATATGGATATTTCCATAAGATCATCACCCTCTCTCTTCCCAGTACCTCATGTGCCTCCCACTGTCAGACCTGGGCTCAGAAAACAAAGTCAGACAGCACAAAGCTCTGTGCATTCATTGCAGTGACTCTGCAAGAGCCACTTTTCAGGCTCTTTTCTCCTCTCCAGTGAACTCCTGGGCATAGCTTTGGTTCTAGCACTGCCATGACAGTAAATACTTCAATTCCCATGAGAATTGAGATTGGGATTTTTAAAGTGACTGGGATTTTTAAAGTCACAAGGATTCAGCTGGCAGAACCTGTAGGGTTCATCCAGGGGCCTGCAAGAGAAAATACCACCTGACAATAAGAAATGCAGCAAAATCACAAGTTTATTGTTTCTGTTTGCTCCATGCAAAATGTCAGGTTATGGTAGCATTCATCAGGGTGTCTGTAAATGAGTCATGAGGATTTTCCTTCCTTGTTCTCAAACCAGAGACACTCAACAACAGCTTGTGTAGCTGCTGGGATTTAGGTGAATTCCCTGACCCTAATCATACCTTTGATACCTGTACAGGGGTTTGATATCTGTACAGGGGTTTGATATCTGTACAGGGGGTTTGATACCTGCACAGGGGGTTTGATATCTGTACAGGGGGGGTTGATATCTGTACAGGGGTGTGATACCTGTACAGGGG
>WEIU01012263.1:2174-13705 GCA_013389925.1 Aegithalos caudatus | reverse complement strand
ACCAAGGTGTGAAATACAGCAGTGTAGTTATCACTGGGGGAAATTTCTGTAGATTTGGGTTTTTAGAATGGAGGTGAATGGGACAAGATGGAGGATTTGGGGCGGTGCCCTGAGTTCTTCCTTTTCTTTTTCCCCTCCGTCCTCTGCTGTGGTGTTGGCATTCTTAGATTGGTTTAGAGTAAAAGTTGACTGTCTAACATAGGTGACAGGTATTGGAAAATTGTTGTAAATAAAGGTTAGGTAGGACATAGTATAAAAAGTTAATAACTGCCCCAAGGCTGGTCAGTCGGGGATGGCTTGAGCTGTAGGAAGGATCCAAGCAGGATAAAGAAATAATATATTAGATAAAAATAATAAACAACCTCAAAAACAGATCTGACTACTCCTCAATTCCTTCTTTGGCTGTGGGGCTTGGGAGAAGGACTTTTCCTAATATCATGGGAGTCATTCCAACAAGACAAGTCCCGACCCAAATCCAGGTCTCACAGCATCCCTAGCTGCTCAGGGAGCAGCTGCGGGGCAGCAGGGCCCGGGGAGGGGATTTGGCAGGAGCCTGACAGGGATTATTCCCTGAAGTGAGCAGCCCAGCCTAATGCGGGTCACTCGCTCCCGCTCCGCCCGCTCAGCTGCGCTATTAGCGCTGGTCAAAGGTCTCCCCAAACATTTCCCATCCATTAAAAGCTAACCTTTCCGTGGGATGTTTGAGCCGCTGGATGGCTGCAGGCGATGCACGGGGGCTCCGTGCCTCTCCGGGGGTCTCTCTCTGTGTCCGAGCCTCCCCGGGAGAGCCGCATTCCAGCCGGGAACGGAGGCTCCACCTGCCCCCGGAGCTCCTCCGGAGCCCCCCGAGCAGCTCGGACATTCCTGGTGGGCACTGTCAAGTTTGCTGGGCTTCTCCCTCTAAAAATAAACAGCAAAATGTATTTGAGAGCAGAGCTTAGCGGGAAGCTGGTTTTAAATGGGTTTTCTTTCCTTTGCTGGGGCAGGTTTTCAAAGATTTGGAATTTTTCCTGTTGTATATCGTGATCAAAGCAGAAATTGGGGAGTGTCAGTTTGGTTTTTTCAGTGGGGTCTATGAGATTTGTCATTTAGATTTAACTTGGTGGATGGGAAGCACATCAGGATAGTGAAGGAAAAGGAGAGAAAAGGAAAATGCTCATGAGGAAGATCCTAAAGGATCTGACAAAGCTGCAGAGAGCTCAAGGAAGGCTTTGTCACACTCAAGACTGAACAAGAAGCTCAAGATCTGACTCAGTATCCGAGTTAAATGTTTAAGATTAGGCTTATGGCTCCATTAAAGCCTTTTACTGGATGGGATTGGATATGGCAACAAAGCAGATGCTTTGGCCTGAAGAGAGGTATAATAACAATAACAATAATAACAGCAATTTGTTGCTATGATTGTTATTAATGTTATTGTGGTTATTGTACTTCAGTCAAAATAGAAACATGGTTTAATTAAAATACATGCTAATCTCTAACCTGTAAAAACAAAGAAACCTTGTGGAGAGTCAGAACTAAGAATCTCACACTGAGTTGGATCCAGTTCCAACATTTTAACTGGAATGATAAGAACCTCTTCTCAAAACCTGGGGAGATGTTGCTCTAAGGGCAGTGATTTTATCACAGCTTGTTCCATCTACACCCTTGGCTGTCAGTGCTGGGTCCCTCCTCCTTTTCTCCAACCCCAAAGTTCAGAGTGCAGAAGCAGCAGCCCTGGTTCACTCTCTCATGCTCTCAGCTCTGCTTTGTTTTTTAAACCCCATGTGTAAAGGCACACTACTCCCTTTTCCTTCAGAGAAGGGATTCCATATGCTTCCTTCTTCCTTCCCTTTCTCCCCTATTTTTCAGTTCTGCCTCCTTTAACCACCTCTGTCCTACCTCAAGGTCTGAGAGATGCTCCTGATGAGCCTCACTTTGCTGGCAGCCCTGCTCACCTCTGATTTCATGGCTTACTATGGAGACAAGTTTGCATTTGTGATTTTGGCTTGAAGAGTTGCCATAACAAACCAGCATTTTCCTGAAAATAAAGCATTATATATCATTAGGAGTGTTTACATGGGAGAAAAGGGATTTTTATTTTTTTCCTGGCACTTACAGGTGCTCAGATTCTGGCTGCCTCTGGAGGAACCAGGGTGCTGTGCATTCCCACATCTGATGTGCAATTGTTTTCTTATTTAGGTCCTCAGGCCCTCAGAGCTGCTGGGTTTGGGTCTGAAACTTTGGGTCTGAAACTTTGAGCTGATTATTTTCTGGATTTCAAAACTTTTGCACTTGAAATGAAGGACTTCCAACTGTGAATAGGTACAGAAAGCATGAATTTGGGTTTAAAGCTGATGAAGGACTGCTCCTCACACTGCTGCTGCTTTTACCCTCACAAGGAAAGAAGACAAAACTGAATTCCAAATTCTTTGTAGAGCTTTCTGTTACTATTGCTCTGGATGAAGTGAGCTCTGTGGAGTTTAAAAGAGGATGAACAGGGGAAATGGAAACTGAAAGGGGCAGAAAGCTTTTTCCTGTTGAGGAAGGCTCTTCCAGGGGATCAGCAGCTCCTGGGTAAGGTGTTGATCATCAGCCAGTACGAGCATCTCCCAGAGCTGTGGCCAGGAGAGATCAGCAGAGCTTGACTGCAGGGACAGCTGAGACAGCCCCCACATTAAATCAGCCTCACAAAATAAGTAGAAACTGCCTCAGAATGTCCCCATCAAAGCCTAATTATCTGCTGACTTCTTAGACATAAGAGAATTTTCTTTGTCTATTTAATTTCATGCTTATCATCAAACTAGTCATTAAATAGCTGAGTATTAGGGGAAAAATGCAAAGCTTTCTGGTCTGTCCTGTTTAATCCTTCAGCCCCTCCCTTCCCTCCTCCCTGTCCCACTTTCTCTCTGGCACAGCCAGGACGAGGGGAGAGCAGGCAGGGTGTCCCTGGGTCCTGGTGTCCAGGAGAGGATTTGGGAGTCCTGGGAGTCCATGGAAAATGCCCCAGTTCCACTCCAGAGCCCAGCTCTGCTTGCTGGAAATTTGGACTCGGCATCCCCTGGGATGCAGCAGAGGTGCAGGAGCCACTAAGGCTGGGATGAGACCCAGAGGCCTGATCATTACAAGGAAAATGAATTGTCTGTGAGTCAGGTGAATCATTTAAACAGAACCAAAATGATTGAGCAGCAAATGGTGCTGGGCTTTCCTGTCTCATAACATATTAGTGGGGGGACATTACATGAAATTGGAAAATAAAAAATTGTCAGTCATTGGAAGGCTTTCGTATGTCAGATGAATCAAGGATGTGGAATTGCTGCTTTGGGCCATATTTGAAATCAGGAACATAGAAACATTTAAGCAGTGATTGGCTGCTTAAACTGATGCCAGCCCTGTCCCACTGGGATCAGCTCCTGCTTTAGCTGCTCCTCAGCTGGGCTGAGAGGAGGGAGCAGGGCAGGGCTGAGCCTGCAGCAGCTTTCTGCAGCCTGCTGGACAAACATTGTTGTGGACCTGGCAGGATTTTGGCTCAGCTAAGCCAGGGCACACCCAGGGAGGCAATTCCCAACTTCCCAAGGATTCCTGGCCATGTCCTGTCAGCTTCTCCAGTGCAGGATCTCTCCTACTGAGGGCACAGCACTGTCCACTCAGCCTATACAGCAAAAAATCCCACCCAAAACACCCTTGATTAAGTGTTTTGCCTTGATGCCAATTCCTGCTTTCTGCAGTTTGGTTTCTAATGTCCAGAAGGAACCATTCCCTAGCAGCAGCCTCCAAGCTGTAAACTTTTGACCCGAGCTAATTACTGAATTCACTTTATAGAAGTAATGAGGTTCTGAGCCTCTGCAATGCCTTGGAGGCTCTAGTGAGTCCGAGCCAAAACCTGAGCTCCCTAATCAGTTCTGACTGTGTTTTTTTAATTCATTTACCGAGTGCCCCGAGGCACTGCCGCTCCTTGAGCTCCCTGGGAGGAGCTGCAGAGCTGCTCTCCCCACCCTGCACTGGGCACAGCATCCCAGTCAGGGCTGCAGGAACAGCCAGCACCTCCGTGGGGACAGCAGGAGACACCACTGGGGACCAGTGGTCACAGCAGCAGGGCCAGGAGAGCTGTGCTCACGTCTTTCCTCAAATCTGCTACTGGGCAACTCCTCCTTCTGCCTCAAAAGCTCCACCAAAGAAGCTGATAGAATTTTGCTTTGTGTGGGAGAGCTCTTGGCTGTCTGTGGGTGATGAGAGGAGGGGAGGTGTGGCTGTACAGGACCATTCATGGTCACTGGTGACAGCAGCACAGCAGGAACAGCAGTGGGAACACTGCAGGGATGTTCCTGTGCTCTGGGCAGCTTGTGAAAAATCCCATCTCCCTCACTTTGCTGAGCTCTTCCCACCCAATACAGGCAGGCCTTAACCAGCAGTCCAAAAATAAGCCCACAGAAGTTGTGGATGCCCCATCCCTGGTTCTGTTCAAGGCCAGGTTGGATGGGGCTTGGAGCAATCTGGATTTTTTTCTACTGGAAGGTGTCCCTGCCCACAGCAGGGGATTGGAATTAGATGAGATTAAAGGTCCCAACCCAAATAGTTCTGTGGTCCTGACTCTGTGACTCTGCCTTTCCCTGGGAACACTCAGGAGCTGTCAGCAGCTGAAGAAGAGCTGGAGACCTGCAATGAACCCCTCAGCCCGAGCCCAGCACTGCTCTCCAGCTGCTCACAGAGCTCCCAGCTTCCCCTCTCCAAGGCTTCCCCTTGCCCTGTGCTTGCTCTGTCCCTGTCTCTTGTGTGCTGAGGCACCCCCAGGGTGAAGGTGACACCCACTGGGGGAAGGTGACAGTGTCACCCAGGTCAGGACACTGCTGACAGCCCCAGCCCCCCCTGCAGCCCCCTCCCAGCCTGGGCTGCGTGGGGAAAGAGCATCCCCACATCCCAGGGTGGGGATGGGGAAGGGAAGGTGCAGGCTCAGGACACATTGGTTTACCAGGGACTAAAATGATCATGGGATAATCCAAAACTCTTGGAGAGAGCAATAACTTTTGTGTCTCTTGTGACACATCTCATGTCCCCAGCTGCTTGGGGAAGTGGGACAGTGTTGGCAAACTTGAAGGAGCTATAAAGGAAATCCATTTCATTAAAACAGGGAAGAGTGCTAAAAGTAATTTTGCAGATTTCATTTGGTGTTAAACCCACCTGCCTTTTAGTGGGGCAGATAAAATCCTGCTGCCTGTGGAATCAGTAACTGGAGTGGGAAATGCAACTGGCCCTGGCAGGAGTAGCAGTGTGAGGTAAGAGGTGCAAGGCTGGCTGCTGGAGGTAGATTTTTTGTGATTAGACCATTTAGTCTGGTCAGAAAAAGCAGATAAGCTTTAGGGAAAACAAGCCCTTCTCTGAATTTGAAATAGAAGCAGCAAATTGACAGATGGCTCAGGATAGCAGGAGCAGTGTGAGGGGCCAGCTAATCACTGCAGATAAGATCTGCAGCACAGGCAGGCTCCCAGCCCCTGCTGTGGCACCTCCCTGTCCCTGCAGACATCCCTGCAGGTGGGGAAATGCCACCAGGCACCAAGGAGTGACCTCGTGTCCCAGGGGACGTGGGCAGCTCCAGGGAGGCTGAGCCAAACCACTGCCAACCTCAGCCTTTGGTAGGAGCCTCCACCTCAGGGAGTGAAAAAGCTCATGAGGCACAGTCTGCCTCTCCATCCCTTGGCAGGTGTTTTCCAGCCCCGAGGAAATATGATTCACGTTACCCACAGGTACCAAAACCATCTGGGGAGAAGATGGCAAAATTAAAATTCCTGAGGGAAAGGTTTGTAAGAGCATCAGGAGAGCCAGTGCTAGAGCTGGATCTTCTCTTCTGTGGGGTGTTTTGGGTACTGGGTGCAAGCTTGGTAAAGAGATCCACTCCAAAGGGATCTGTGCTGTGCATTCCTGCGTGTCACTGCTGTCCAGAGCTTCCTGGGCTACCAGAAGCTCCTGGGACCCCTTCACAGAGCAGTGAGACTTGGGTGTTACTGACCTGGTGACCCAGGTAAGTCACCCAGTGACTCACCTGAGTGTTGGGACATGGCCTGGAAAGCACCACTGAGCAACCCCAGGCTGGCTACTCTGCACTCAGAGCAGATGCCCAGAGCAGCTGTGGCTGCCCCTGGATCCCTGGAAGTGTCCAGGGCCAGACTGGACGGGGCTTGGAGCAGCCTGGGACAGTGGGAGGTGTCCCTGCCACGGCAGGGGTGGCTCTGGATGGGCTTTGAGGTTCCCTCCCACCCAAACCATCCTGGGATTCCAAGATTCTGTGACTCTGGCAGGAGCTGCCAGGCAGGACTGAATGGTGAATTCCATCTTTTATGCCTCCATCCCATCCCCACACTTTCTCCTGGTCTTCATTAACACAAGAGCCCTGGGAAGGTTTTGTTCAGATTACCGTGGAAAGGTTTTAGGAAAATTCCTCCCTGACATTCTGGAGAAAACTCTCCCCCTCACTGCTGCAGACAATCCCCTTTTCCCTCTTGGGGCACTGGGGCTGGATTGACAGGAGCTGACATCCATCCTGTGGGTGCATGCAGCTCCTGGGGCTCTTTGTGTCAGGCTGCTTTAACAACAAACAGACACAGCCCTGCAGCATCCCAGCCAGCTGGGGGGACACGGGGAGAGGCACCCAGCTCCTCAGGCCTGCATTGCCCCGTGCATAAAACGCAGACAAAAACGATTTTAATTGGTTTTTTTTTCATTTTAAGGTCTCCTGTATTGACAAAATGTGAGTGTGAGGCAGATTGACATCCAGATTTGACTTGGGAAACAGTTCAGCATTAACCTATTAAGCTAATGAACTCCAGTTATCCGGATTGGTTTGCCAAAATTAGACCCAGGAAATGGCTGTTTATTCAGTGGGAAAGAGAACATAAAAGATCTGCCCCTAAAATTTCCCAAAGCAGCCAATGATGTTGTCTAATTTCAGTGGAATTCTTAACCTGACACATTTCAGAGAGACTGTCAGGGAACTGACCCCTGGAAAATTCAGGATAATGGCACATGGTATTGCTCACAGATTTAAAGATTTTCCAATATAAATGTTATATTATGCATTAATAGTTAATAATGCCCAAACAGGATCTGCCATAATACTGATATGTATCAAACAGGGTTGCCCAGTAAATAAATTCAAAATATTTTCAAAGCCAGAGCCTTTAAGGCCAAAACTGAAAGATTTCAGTGGGATTTGGAATTGAGGGGGGATGCCATTTCAATTGAAGGCACTGAGGCTCCTAACAGGTTCCTGATGCTGGGCAATAGAAGGAGCAGTGGCAGGATTATTGGAATTTCATTTGTGCACTGTCTGGGGAAGGCAATGTAATTCCTTGCCCCTTCTGCCTCCTCGGCTCTGTTGGAAGAGGCTCTTTGCTCCTGTTTCCTGAATTTCATTGATAAGGTCAAACAGGCAGGATCAGCAGGGAAAAGGCACGAGCAGCTCAGTCCTACATGGAGAACTGAGTGGTGTTTAATCATTATTATGATAATATAACATTTATAGTGCAGTGGAGCTGTGGGGCTACTAACAGAGCCATGCAGTGCCTGCACCAAAAATCCATCAAGGTCAGTGTTCCACCTCCAGCAGCCCCATGTGGCTGCCACCAGGGAAGGATGAGGAAAGTGCACTTGCCCAGGATATTCTCCAAACCTCCAGCCATTTGTGTCTCAAAGATCCCTCAGGCTGGGGGACACTGCAGTGTTCCTCACTCCTGAGTATATTTTGGTTTTATTCCTATACCTGTTCCTATTCCTATTCCTATTCCTATTCCTATTCCTATTCCTATTCCTATTCCTATTCCTATTCCTATTCCTGACATATTTTCCTGGTATCATTACAGATGAGAGAGACTGAGTGAAATTGCAGAGGTGCTCCTTGACTCCTTGTTCCCTTGGCCTGGCCTTCCCCATCCTTTCCATATCCCTGGGATATTTATGCAAAGGGAATAATGGTCTGAGCTTTTGTGACTCTCATGGCCACAGATCAGTCTCAGAACTGACTGTGACAGTCCTGCAGAAACATTCTTAATTAGGGAAGGTGAGCAGGAAGGTGCAATGTGCCTTTAAAAAGCTCCTTGCCCAGGGAGACCTGGGTCCAGCACATCACCCAAAAGAAATCTGATAGATGAGCCTCCAGCATTCTTGTCGTGTCTCCCCTTCTGGTTTTGCCCCCTTCCCCAGGCTGGGAGCGCTGAGAGGCGTGCTGTGAGGTCTGCCTTGTGTCCGGGAGCCTGTCAGGGCTGGGACACACAGCCCATGGCCTGCAGCTGGACTCTCAGGAGTCTCCATCAAGCACTCATCCCAACGTCTGTCCCGGGCGGAATGCCCTGGGGTTCGGCACTCCTTTGTTTTGAAAGCCACAGTTATTTGTATCAGCAAAGCATGCAAAGAGTGCCCCAAAATGAGAGGGAGGGGGGAGAGAAAGAGAGAGGGGGGCAGAGTTTCTGTGCCTGGTGGGATCACGCTCAGAGAAACAGGGAGAGATGAGTTTTTGGGGACTGATATTTAACAGAGCATCAGGGTTTTTGGAGAGAGCCCCAAGTCCCGTGGCTGTGAGGGGGTCATGGGCTGGAGCAGGCAGAGCAGAGGAGACCCTGTGAGGATCCAGCTCTCCCTTGGGTGCTGCAGGCTCCACAAGGCAGAGCAGAGCAATGGGGAGGAGCAATGGGCTTTGAAAGCTGCTGCTGAATGCACACGGAGTCTGCAGATGGTGTGATAGAGAAAATCCCCCAGTTGGGTTTCTGGCAGAGCAGGGAATATGAAATCCTTTTTCTCCAGTAGATGCTACACAGGAATGACCTGGGGACATGAGAGACGGTGATAAGTGACTCTCTCCATCCCTTTTTATCCTGTTTACAATACAGAGGCTTTCCTTGAACAAAACCCTTTTTTTCCCCTCCGTGCTCCTGGCTGTTGTGTCTAAATGAGCCAATTTGCTGAAGGACTCCTCCTGGAAGGACTTGAAGTCTAACAAGAATAGATGCTGGGTTGCAGCATGTTGTTTCTGGCAAAAATCAATTTCTTCACAAAAGAACAGAAATCTGTTCTTGTATTTCAGTACTTGCCATTTCATCAGGGCTCCTGTGATACCTCTCACAGCCTTGGCCAGGAGGGAATCCCAGGCTCTATTTCCATTCAGCCTGTTTCCAGAAGTGTTTGAAAACGGGGTCTAATGGCTCAGGGAAGGGGGAGCAAAGCACGGGGAGCAAATGCTCGTTACTGCTGCAGTTAATGGTTTTGTTGATATGCTGTTTATCCTTGGGCTGATGTGATTTCTGGGGCTGGAGCTGCTGTCTGACATGCAGAGGATAATCTCTTGCCAGAGGCCGGGATGGCTGCACGGCAGGGCAGGGCAGGCTAAGCTCCATGCATCATCTGAGACACGAGAGATGGACCCAGAGGGACAGAATCTCTCATTAATTAAAGATGTGTTGTCGTTTCCCTCTGCTGTATCCGTGTGGTGCTCAGGGATGTGTTCTCCTGTGACAAGGCTGCATTCTTCAGGTGCTCACCCTGAACTGCAAAGGAGCAGCAGCAGAAAGAACCCAACACTTTGGAGATGTCCCAGCCTCCAGGTTTCCCAATTTGCCCAGTCTCACATCGGGAGGTGTCTGCCTTCAGCTTCCCCACCTCTGAAAATAATTTCTCACTTTCCCTCCAACATTTGTCATCCTTCAGTAGCCTGGATTTTTGCTGTAGTTATTTTGGTTTTGCCTAAGTCAAGTGCTGAGGTTTCTGAAGGAAGTTTAGGATTTAAATCAGTGTCTTTTATTCAACAGAGTTATTTTATCTGGATGGAGCCAGTTTAAGACATTGTTTTTGTTGATAAAGCAGGTTTCCCTTCACACCACAGGTGGGACAGGCAGCACAAACCCAGAGAAGGGCAGAGTCAGCTCAGCATCAGGGGGAATTCAAAGCCTGAGGAACAAGTATAAAGTGAAAACATTTAACAGAGGGAAGAAATAGTGGAGAAAGAGAGAGCTGAATGCTTGTCTTGACCATGAGGACAGAGACTTTTAAATTATTGATCTTGTGGTATAGAGCTAAATGCTTTACAGAACACAACCCTTTCCCAGTTTTTCCCAAACAAGCTTTTATTAGCATGAAGTTACATTTGTTGACAAGAACCATTTTCCATCAGTGACAAGACAGAGTTATGGTCCTAATTTGAGCTTTTTTAATCAATCAGTGTTTGTACCTGTGCCTCTGATGTCCTGCTGCCCTGACTAACTAGGCTATACCTCCCCACCACGTTGGGTTTTTTAAATAATTCACCCTCTCCTTGCTTTTCCCATGAAATAAAAGGTGACAGGAATTCAGGTGGCTCAGCAGACCATAAAGATATTGGGTGTTGTAGCCCAGCACATACAAGGAAGAGTTGTGGCTTCAACTGTGGTGGATTATCTAGTCCAAACAATGAAGAGAAAACTGAAAAAGCAGATTCCCATCCAGCCTCAGAACAAAGCTCTGTGAGATAGGAGAGGAACCTGCAGTCCCACCATGAATGGGTGACATCCTGCTGGAGAAAATTTAGTGTATCTCTAAGTATGGAGAAAAAATGGGCTTATTAAGAAAGCAAAACTATTTGCAGGATGGACACCCTAAACTGACCGTGATCATGTGTGAAGAAACCTGTGCAGTGCAGGCAGTTCCCTGGCAATGAAACACAGAACAGGACAGCAAGGCACAGTGCAGGACAGGTGTAATGACAATGAAAGAGCAGGAAGAGCTGCTTTAGAAGGGATAGCTGGATGGAGGATTCATCCTACGAGGAAATATCAGCTCAGTATCTGTATCTCCAGGTGTGTTGGCCACCTGCAGTCCCAGAGGTGCCACCTGCAGAGCTGTGTCCAGCCCCTCTTGGCACCAGGAGGATGTGGAGATGCTCAGGGGAGGAGGCCTCGGGCTCCAGCCCCTCTGCGTGGAGCCACGGTGGGACACCTCGGGGTGTTCACCTGGAGAAGCTCCAGGGAGAGCTCAGAGCCCTTGCAGGGCCTAAAGGGGCTCCAGGAGAGCTGGAGAGGGACTGGGGACAAGGGATGGAGGGACAGGACATAGGGAATGGCTTCCCAAGGCCAGAGGGCAGAGATAGATGAGGTACTGGGGAGAAATTGTTGCCTGTAAGGGTGGGAGGCCCTGGCACAGGGTGCCCAGAGCAGCTGTGGCTGCCCCTGGATCCCTGGCAGTGCCCAAGGCCAGGCTGGATGGGTTCGGAGCAGTGGGACGGTGGAAGGTGTCCCTGCCATGGCAGGGTACAGCGGCCCTGTACCATGAACCGTTCCATGCTCCCGTGCGGGGGAGGCAGCTCCGCGGCCCCAGGCGGCTCTCGCACCCTTTCCGCTGACCGTACCGGGAGCCCACGGCCGCTGGGGTTCCATATCCATAATATCTCCCACGCTGCGGACAGAGACAGACACGGAGGATTTGCGTGGGAAGCATCGCCCGAGCCTGGCCCCTCACGGCCCCGCCCGGTCCCTCACGGCCGCGCCCGGTCCCTCACGACCCCTCACGGCCCTGCCCGGCCCCGCCCGGTCCCTCCC
>WEIU01012261.1:168592-202855 GCA_013389925.1 Aegithalos caudatus | reverse complement strand
CACAGCACCACCGAGCTTCAAACCATAGGCAAGATTCGAGGCTAGTTTTAAAGGAAAAAAATTTCCAAGTGTCTCTGACTACAGTTTATGAATTGGTAGACTGAATCCTTAATGCAGTGAAGCGACAATTTGTATTGATTATTGCCTCCTGGCAGGGATGGGGAGATTTGGGGATTCATCTTGGGGTAGTAAAAAATTTGGGTGCCAGGTAACAAGAAAATCTGGTAGGAGGTATCCTTGTGGGACTGTAGCCAGGGACAGCTGATATATTTTCTTGAAGGTGGTTAGGGACTGATTAACCCACAGATACTGTGGTGTTCATTGAGGCTGGCAGCAAATGTTACATGTATTTAAAGATACTCCATTGTTTTTCTGGGAATAGCCAGGTACTGTGTGGCAGAGAATGTTAAATCAACTCCTTTGAAGCATTTAAACCATGTATGGTTTGATTGCAGTAAATGTCCATTCTAGATACCTTGCAGAATTGTCACCCAATTCCTTCAAGGGGTGACTCTTTACAGACAGCGGTGATATAAGACTTGTTTTCCCATACTGATAAAATGGAAATGAAACTTTTTACCCCTCTGCAGAAGTATCATGGTTTCCTGAAAGAAATGCTATCAAAATTTTCAATTAAATGTCACATTACTAGAAATGGTGGAAAGGTATATTGAGGCAATCAAGAAATTGATGTTCTGTTATTGTAAAAAATAGCCTACATTATAATGGAAACTTCTTATTAGTCTATGTAAATTTATTGTGAGCAGTGATTTTACAGCATATTATTTCAGGTTCTAAAGTAAATGTTACACTTAAGGGGTTTATTATAAAGAATGTGAGGAAGAGGATTTGATTAAACCTGGAGTGAAGTGAGATAGGTAATGGCTTTCCTACCTGAAGTGAGCATCTGCAGGAGGGAACCAGCAATTGCCAAAGCATTGTGAAAGATCTCTCCCTGGAGTGCCAGAATTGACTTGATTTCAAAACAGATTTTGACAGGCTGATCAGGTAGAAAAAGACCAGAGGTGGCAGAATCTAGCTTTCAAACCTCAGTTTTCCCTTTTTTCCCCTCTTTGTTTATTTATTTATTTGTTTGTTTGTTTGTTTGTTTGATTTTCTCAGTGGGGGAAACACCAAGGAACCTTATGTCTTCTTTTCCTCCTTTTGAATACATTCGTAGTTCTGTCCTGTTGAAGTGAACTAATAGCTTTAGGGAGTTATTTTAAACTACTTTTTCTCAAGAGCTCACAATCAGTAACTGGGCTATAAACCTGCTTGTTAAAACATGACCTTGAGTGAATCAAGAACCCACTGACAGGGTCAGTGAGTGAGGATATGGCCATGCTGATCTTCCTGATGTTATAATGCAACCATGACCACTGCAGAGAGGATAATTGAAGTCTGGCTTTAAAATCTGAGGGATTTTAATAACAAAGTTGATCTTAGAGGATTAAGCAATTGAGAAAAGAATGATAGAGCTTCTGCTATCAAAGGACTTAAGATAGATCAGCCTGTTTAACTGCTTTAGGAAGTGTGTAGACACACAAAACTAGAAATCCATGTGGTTTGAGGTTGTTCAATTCACTGGATAATGGTTTGGGACTTAGAATTCTATTCCAAGAGACACTGAGAGGACTCAAAATGATGATAAATGCAGCAAAGATCCCTGTAAGTGGCACTGGGATAATGCAAACTTTTGAAAAGAGGTTGTTTTATAAGAGATACTGTTGCTGACACTTAAAAATAACTGCAAAAGGCACAGAAGAAACAAGGTTTCTGGCTACTCATACTGACCATGGAAATGCAAACCCATGGAGCTTCTGGGGATGGATTTCATCCCTTTCTTTGCACTCAGGTTTGTCTACTTTCATCTGGGATGACTTTCAGAGCAGGACAGCTAAAAGGACTGTCTCAACTGTATTGGAAAGGTTTATTCTTGCATAGTGGTTTGTATTACAGGGATAAAGCTATGCATACCATTATGGTTTCATGTCAGCTAAAAGTCCTCTGATCTAATGCCATTCTTTTCTCTGAATCTGGAAATTATGATCTTTGTCATGTCTTGTTAGAGAGCATGAAATTGTATTTGCAGATACTTATGCACAGTATAATAGCACTCTGTTAGTAAAATGTAATGCAATACAGATCCCCTCTCATACCCTCCCTTTACCGTGAAATGGACTCAGCAAAGATTCAAGAGCAAACAAAAAAAAAACCTCAGTCCATTTCACTTTCAGTTGTCTGCTTCTTAAACTGGGAAAGCGACAGCCATGTATGATTTTATTAACTCCCTGTAGATACCATCTATGAGAGGCATTTCCTATATTCATGCCTAATCAAATCCAACATGTAAAATAAAGCTCAGTTAGGGATGATTATAACCACCCCTTTCTTGCAACCAGCTGTCCTGCAGTGTCCTGCACATCCCAAATGTGAGAATGTCAACTACCACAAAAGAGAAGTACTGTGTAAATGACATGAAGGTGAGTCAGGGGAGGTTGAGGTTGGATATCAGGAAAAAAGTTTTCCAACTAAAGAGTTAAAGACAAGAATTATGTGTTAACGGGTTTAGACCATACTTTTTGTGTCTACAGTGAGAGTGAAGAGAAATCCAAATTTTATTTCACTTTTATTATTTGGGCATATTTAAAGTAATTTGCTAGCCTTAATTTTTTACAATCACATATCATAGCACGAGTGCTGTAGCATTCCCTTATTTCCACTTCCCTGATTCAGAACTTCCTTCACTGCAGGCTTTGGAGGCATGCTGGCAACTCAGGCTGTGTGTACTGACACAGTTGCATTGCAGATAATAGTGCCATGCATTTCTAGATGTACATAGTAGCCATAATGACCTCATGTCTGAGTTTGTCCTAGAATTTGCATGTGAGATTCAACTAAAATTTAGAGATGGCTTTTGCTCTCTTCCCTTCCCACTTCAAAGAGATGTGTCTCCACAAAGAATGAACAATTCTTTGAAGTAGCTTTTTGAATTCTCAAGCACGTTACACTTCTGAAGAAGAAGAAAGGACATTGAAAAAGATCACAGCAAAATAATACAATCTATCACAGAATCATCAACCTTATCAGAAACTTGCAAATCTTACTCTGATAGTTAAACATTTACTCCAAAATTAGCAAATAATGCTTCAAGATTGAACTCTTCAGCATTCAGTCTGTGTCTGAATTGTTCAGCAATTCATTGTTCAATATTTAGGTCCCTTGCTTTGTAGTTTGTTGTTTTTCTTTTCTCCAAGAGGAAGATCTAAAGCATCCTTCTTTTTCAAAGGTAAAAATCTTCACACAATACGCAGAAGGAATGGAAACTGAAGGCCTTTGCTCAATTGTTAAATGCGTAGAATTAATAAAAGATGAAGTATTTGCTTGTCTGGGCCTCACATAATTACTGTCTGTGTTGTTTCTCTTATGGCAGCTGCTTAGAGGATTAAAATTTGTTTTTATTAGAAATTGTGGCATGAGTTACCAATTATGTTAGGTGTCAGGGGTTTGGGTTGGAGTTCACGCTTTGGGTGGAGCTGCAATGAGATTTTAATTCATATTTCATGTCTGAGTTTCTGTTTGATGGCCACATAGCAAAAGTGTCATATTAAGCACTGAAAGCAATATGGGCATTGGAGCTTCTCCTGAGGAGGAGTAGCTATGTTCCCCCCAAACTCTTGCAGAGCAAGGCACATATTTTTTCTTACAGATGACGTGGTAATTTGCATAAGAAATAAGGACATTTGCTTTAGGACTGTGTCAACTCCACATTCCCAAAAAAACCTTGAAAAACAACCTCTATCTGTCTCATTTATGTTGCTGTAAATCAAGGACTATGATATTAAAACAGCTGAAATCAGAATCTGCCCCTTGGCTTGTGAAAAAAAATGTTATGCCTTTCTCATGGGTTTTGCAAGTTGTTACAGAAACTGTCCTTCAGAGCATAACCTGACCTTTTTCCTTGAGAAATGTTTATGCAGCATATGACTTATATACAAAATTATAGCTAGAGCGAAATTGTGCACAGAGCTATTAATTTGGTTGAATGTCTAGCAGACAACAATAAATCTAGCTGACATTATGAGACCCTGATAATAGTCCTTGTTGATGGGTTGCAACAAAAAGCTTTACAGGCTTCTTCATTAGTAAAAAGTCACTTAACAAATAAAGCTAAGTAAACTTGATGCTTGATTCTGTTTGGCTCAGGTAGTTGTGCTGTGTGCTGCCCACTGTGTCTATTCATTAAAAAGGGAAAGAAAACAGGGTTCAAAGCCCATTTTACAATCCAGTGCTTATTTTTGTGGGAGTATCTATATATATGAGCAAAACAACTTTCTCTGAAAGGGTTTGTTGACTCATTTCTTTCATCAATGAGAAGAACAACTGTACACTTAATTTGCACAAGAAGTTTCACATTTTAAGACTCTTTGCTGAAAACACCTCATTATACTTCTCCGTAGAATGGCTCTGGATATTGATTGTGTCTGTTGTCTTGAGAAATGAAGTAATTTTCCAAGATGGGGATAAACTTGGTGTACAGATTTGCTCAGGATCTACACAATATGGAAGCGTATCCCTGTAATAATTTCCACAGCTGGGACTATTTATATTTGCTTCAGTTTTTCACTGGAGTTCTCTGTTTTCCTCAGCCAATGCTGTGGAGCAGCTGGGGCATTAGAGATGTTACAGGAAATAATTTTTTCATTTTTCCTTTTTTTATCTTTCCTCCAGTCCTCCCCCCTTTGCCTCACCTTTATATCAATGCTTGTGCAATGATTTCAGTTAGTGCATATCCTGCAGCGAGGCAACTGCTGCTTTCATCAAGTAAAACTTCTTAGTACTTTGGTTTGTGAAAGCATCTGAATGCCATTACCTGATAGCAGAACTTAACTCTTTTTGTGTTAGGCAGCTGTAAGGAAGCAAACATTCTTGTGCCTAGGAATGCAAAAAGAGCTCAGATTGCCTCAGCAAATGGCTGTGGAGTCTGCATCCCTGGATAGAGTCCAAACCCTTCTGGACACAGTGCTGAGCAAGTCACTCAATATGGCCCTGCTTGAGCAAGGGGGTTGGATCAGAGGACCTCCAGAGGCCTGTTTCAACCTTAATCACTGAGATTTTGTGATAACCTACCTTTGGGTCAGAGTGGAGAAGGTTTGGGGATCACTGTTAGAACTACAGTTAAGAGAGACAGGAAGAAAATGTTGGACATATTTATAAAAAAATATTCATATACACAGGCGCAACTAAATGTATATACACTTCTTTTCTTCTTTTTTTATTCATAGCATTATAGAATCAACACTATCCCACACTGAGATAAATGAGTAAAATAGTTTAGCAGGATATCTTAGCATGTTCCTGGGTTTAAATACCTGAATGGTTATTTTGCCAGTGATCTTGGTGATCTTAGATGACCAAGTGCAACTTTGGAAGTCTGACATTTTAGCTTTGGAGTTTTGGATTTACTTTTGAAGGTGTAGGTTCTAGAATGTTTGAAATGTTGCTTTTTCAAATACATGGCCTTCTTTCTGAAACTGAAAAGAAGTTTTTAACATTTTTAACCAGTTTTTAACCTGGTAATTACTACAGAGGGAGCTAAAAGGGTTAAAGGAAAAAAATCCCCAATATTATTTTCTGTACTTTGTGGACTGCAGGACAAAAAGGGGGCCATGCTCTCATTCCAGAATCTCTTTTGTTGCTGGCAACACTGTATACACCACTGGCTGGAAAATTAATACTGCAGGAGGCAAAATGGATGATGTCACTGCAAAATGATTGGTGGTTCAAAGTTTTGTTACATTTGGTTTTATTCCTCCTGAAAGGAAATGGACAGGTGGTCACAAAAGTAGTTTGAGCTGCCATCTGAATTTGTGGAGAATAAAAGTTGGGCATTATTTGTGTCAGTTTTTTAGTTTTCTGTCTAGAAGCACACATTTAAATATATTCTCTGCTGTGGGGAAAGAAACGTACCTAGTTGGTTCTCATTGAAGTTTATCACATTTCTGTGCCACTAAGACAATGTAATCACAGTAAATCACAGATTGCAGCGTTACTTTGGTATCTTTGAGTTTTCTTTGGTAGCAGTCACAGGGTCAAATGCCAAGCTTAGTCTTGACTGACACAATATGCTGACTGGCAATGTCATAGAGTCTCATTACATTTGTTGGATTTGCTCTGATGGAAGTGAAGATACCTGAGTCTAAAAATAAAATCATGGCTCTGCTGTAGCCTCCAGCCTTCTCAGTTCACTTCAGTGAGACACAGAAAGTGAAGTTTCTAGTTGCAGAAGGTCAGACCAGGTCCTCCCCGTTACTCTCTTAGTTTGCATGATAACATGGCATGGCATGTTGCCACAACACAAAGTGAGATGCCTGCCTTTTTCTGTCACAAGCCTTATAAAACCCTTATGAAGAGAATTTTCTGTATCTATACATCTCCATCTTTTATTCTTTGGAAACATTGCCTCCTTCAGCAAAGCAATGGATTTTAGATGAAAACATCTGATAGGATAGTGGATGTATGATAATATAGCTTATATACATGTGTATGAATATATGAGTACATACATGTGAATTTATGTACTGTCATTTACAGTAGTTTAATGTTTCCTGGTCTGCATTTTTCTCTGGTCTATCAGTGCTACAGACTATAGTGTGCTAAAGGCTGTAAAGTGATGCATATGTAAAATTTGACCAAGCTTCTCCTTTCTTCTTTTTACATCTTAGCATGAATTCCTTAGATAAATTCTGGAATTAAGGATGTCTTGTCAGTGGATTATTCTGTACTTAGTTGAGACAGCTTTGTTAACAACTTAGGGAAAGTGTTATGAAAATAAGCCAAGGAAAAGAAAGCTTCACTAAAGCGGCTTGGTTGGTTGGGTTTTTAAAGAGATCTGGAGCTACTGGGAATTAGTTAGGTACTACTAGTAATGGGTGTAGGGGCACAGCATCTGTTCTACCTCACAGTCCCAGCATGCACACCCTCTCTGTGCCTTGTGGCTGCTGGGTTTTGTAATGCTCAAACCTGTCAAAGTGATCGGCTGCTTCTGCCCTTCAAGGAAGCTAAATATTTAACTCAACACTTCCACTGAACCTGACTACCGGTGCAGGATAGCTTCTTAATTAATCTGTTTTTCTCAGTGAGAAGCGCTCCCTATTAAGTTTACAGGATGACAAGAAAAACAGATTTATTACCAAAGTTAATGTTGAAATTTCTGTGGAGTAAAAGAACTATGGCTAATGCTATGATGAGGTATCACTAATAGCATCACTAATTGTAACTGCTGCAAATTTATAAATAGCTAAAGAATATCATTAAGTATGTGAATCATGAAGAGCTAGCTTAATTGTGTCTTGTCTTGTTATCAGACAAAGACAGCTCTTTGACTAATACTTAAAACCCCTTATCCATGAAATCCATCAGGACTTCATTATTTAATTCAAATATTTCAGTACTGATGCAGTATAGATGCTGTGGTTCCTTCTTATCCTTCCTCTGCTATGAATGTGAGCCTTTTTTTTATACATTAATGTACAGATTAGCTTCTGTTTTACACAGACTCTCAGAAATCTTTCATGCCTCAACTCCCAGCAGTATCCTTTGCCTAATTTTGTTTCATTCACATGAAAGGCTGTGAATGTGGCTTGCAAACACCCTTCAAATGTGTGTCTTGATCTCAGTAGGATTTCAAAAAGAGGCATAGATGCAAATGTGATACCAAGGTTGTAATTTGCCTGACTACTGTTAGAGGTTACTTTAAAATTTGCCCATGGGCTTTGGGATTTATTCAGTGTATACCCTGCATTGTACATAAGCTCCTTGGAGCCAGCGAGGAAGTAGATTGCATGATCATTTACGCTGCAAGTACAAAAGGAAATTTTAGATCCTTTCTGTGTACAGCAGGAGGTATTTTCTGATAAGCAGGGTCCAATAACGAGTTTGGTTTAAGGTTGTATGTTAAAAACTGATTTTTAAATGAATTTTTTCCCTTTTTTCCTTCTTTCTTATTTTAAAATCTTTATTATTTTTAAATACACTTTCCAGTGGCTTCTAGTCTTTAAATATCTGCTCTGAGATTAAGATATGTCCTTACTATGATTATTCTTCATTAAAAAACCCAAAAATATATGTGAAGGACAAACTGTGGCTGCAGTTACACACTGAAGTTACTGTTCGTGCTGTTTCACAATTACAATGTATTTCTTGAAATACACTTGTCTCAAAGTTAATGTCACTGAGGCATTACCACCAACTCTGCAATTAAATCCAGTCACCACCCAAAATCTTGGTCAATACATTTTAGAATTATGGAGCAAAAGCTGCACTGCTGTCTTGGGGCTGCTTTCATGGAGGCTGAGCAGTCCTTTTAGATGGGACCCTTCTTTAAAACAGCTTCTACCACCTAACCCTGAGCAAGTCAGTGTGAAGATTCATGGTGACTTAAACAGGAGGCATGAAAGGTCTCTCCTACAAATCAGCTTTACAGCTCCCTGTTTATGAACTTCCAACCATGTACTGCCCTTGTGGTAAACAGACTCTGAAAAGAATCTGATGTTGGCAAATAAATTACATAAAGACAGTATTTGATGGCATTTTCCAATCTGTTTTTTAAGCCATGAAACATCACACTTTATGCAGTTCATTTGAAAACTTCAGAATGTTTTAAGACCCAGTGTCTTCTCTAGCTAAGTAATGATGCTTATGATTCTGAATATTCATTGGTGGTGACCTTCTGTGATGTCACTGTCAGGAACAGAAGATGGGAAAAAAGAAGAAAACCAGACAAGTTTCCTGTATAGACATTGTATTCCAGACACTGAGAGCTTTGAATAAAATGTGCCCAGTGGTCTGGGAAGAGAGTAAGGCATCACACAATTAAATATTTTTTGTGTATTTGCACTGATGTCTGTATTTTGATTTTTTTTAATAAATCATGAAGAAATGGAGTTCAAAGTTTCCAAAAGCTTGAGCTAAATTATCACTTAGTATCTTTTTTCAAAGACTTAATCTTTAAATGCAATCATTGTTTCAAGAAAATGAGAATGATTATGTAATGCGTAGATTCAATTCACAGTAAATTAATTGGTAATTATCTTTCATACACATTGTGACTGCTAAGAAGTGCTGACAGATATTTTTGCTTTACTTGGTACGATATAGTTGTAATTTTGTGTTATATATATATATATAAAATTTTGATTATTTTTGAAGTGACTGTAATCAGTATTTTTAAAATAATTCCTATGGGAAAAAAAGGAAAAACATCTGGGGCAAGTCTGGTGTTTGGTATCAGTGTGTAATCTGGACAAAGACTTTGTCTGTAATCAGAAAATTTTGGTCTTCTTAACGAAGCTTTTAGCACTGCTGACTTTAGTAGCAAAACTTCTCCTCCACCTTCTCTTCCCCCAAGCCTGATTTTCATGCAAGCACAGCAAAACAGGCTCTGAGAAACTGCAAGCCCAACGAAAGCAATACACTTGACAATGCCACACCCCAGCCTCTCTGGGAAGGAAAGGGTTTCATGGACTTGACAGTCATATGAACATCCAATCTTCCTTCCTATTTTGAGAGAATATCTGTGCTTCCCAGATAGCTGTTTGGATTTTGCTACAGATACTCGTTGAAAGTAAAAAATGGGAGAAGCATATCCTAAAAAGTCCACAGTATCCTGTCAAAGAATTAGTAAGAGTTTAAATCTTGAGGATCTGAAAGCATTGCATGCATACTAAAAGAAATGTAACTGGCTAGCTGTAAACATTACTTTTTAGATATCGATATAGCAGAGTAAACACGCATGAAGCTTTAGCACATGAGTTAGCTTTTTAAGAAGAAAACTTTGAAAATTAATTTGCACTTTATAAGTCTTTAGTTTTTCAATTTAAATATGTGATTGCATTCACACAACTTGTAATCTGATCCAGAATGTAGAATTTAAGCCTCAAAGACTGCTATATTTTCAAAGAGCCTTAGAACCCAAAATTTCCACATCCTACCTCTAAGATCCAAGATACTGTTATTCTCAAAATTACCTAGTCTGAAACAACTGTATCCTTTGTTCTTTCTCATATGTATTCTCATTGATGGCACGGAAGAATTGAAAGACCTCTAAAGAAACTGCATGTGTGGGTTGCTGCACTCTTCTTCCAAGCTGATGAATCTCATTCTTAAGCTGTTCCTTCTGCCAAAGCCTTTGCTCATCTTGTCACCATCTTGTTCTGTTTTACATTGCTCATGTCTTTTCAGAAGAGATTAGAACTCTGTGCAGTGCTGCAGATTCAAATGCTGAACACATTTAATGCCATAATCTGCTCTTTTCTCCTTTCCTAACAATTCTGGACTTCTTTGTTGCTTTTCTGACTATTGCTGAACACTCAACTTATATTTTCATGCAGTTAACTCTTTTTACCTTATGCCTCCTTCCTAAGTGGTAACAGTCAGCTCAGAAGCTGCCTTTATACTCTTATATCAGGATTGTTTTTTCTTGTTTCACTTTACACTGAATGCTATCTGCAATTTCAGTGCCCTGACACTCAGTGTCATTCCCCAACTCATTCATTCCTCAATATACCATTAGATTTGAAGGTTACTGGCTGTACTCATCAGGAATGGATGTTGGCTGCAGCGTGCATTCCTTAAATACAAGCTGTGTACCTCTAGATGGAGTCGGGAGCTTTCATCTGTGTCAGGATTACAAGTGCAGCTGAGTTGTTTTGCTTCTCATAGTTTTGGATATATAGTTTGGATATCACTGGACACTGAGTCATCTGAGCAGATCTTTTCTTGCCTTTCATTTCTTCTTTTCTGTAACCTTTCATAAGCATTGAGTTTGTGGAGAGAATTCAGGTTAAGGGTGGGAAAAGCAGGGTAGATGTTCCAATACATTACTCTGGACCTCAGATTTGAATATACCTTAAAGAGGATTAGAGCTCTGAATTAGAGCTGCCCTTAGGGGTTTGCCACAAAGTCATCCATTTCCAGCTTATTTTTTGTTCTCATGTTTCTTTGCTTCTCGTAATCTCGAATTGCAAGTTGCAGTAGATGGGCTGAAACTTCCACGGGTGTGTATGTAGTGCAGTTTTTGTCACACCCATAAATTTCCTTACCAAATTACTTTTAAGGCCTACTTTCAAATTACATTTTACTTAACAATATCTTGTTGGAGGTCTGTCAGTAGTGGCATCCGCCACAGCTCAACACTGGGCATAGTGTTATTTAACATATTAATCAAATAGCTGGATAAAGGGGAAGATTCCTCCTCAGTAAGTTCACTGATGGCACAAAGCTGGGAGGAGTGGCTTATTCCCCAGAGAGATGTGCAGCCCTTCAGTGGGATCTTGACAGGATGGAGAGATGGGCAGAGAGGAACTGTATGAAATTCATCAAAGTGCAGGGTCCTGCTCCTGGTGAAGAATAACCCCAGGCACCAACACAGGCTGGGGCTGAGCTGCTGCTAAGCAACTCCGTGGAGAAGAACCTGGGGGTTCTGGTGGACAATAAGCTATTGTCATTGTCTGCCTTTGGTTGTCTGAAAAATGATGGAAATTTTTGCATGAATTTTCATAATTTGTTAAATTTCCACAAGGAATAATATTCCCTCTGTTGATTCAAGCAACAATGTCTGGATACAATTATGATAATTTCCTCTGGGATTACAGGCATCCTCAGAAGATGTGGATTTAACACATTTCTTTAAAGCTGTCAATAAAATAATTCCTGTCAGTGGAAAAATATAGTTGACATTCATCTTTGTCTTCCCCATTTCTGTCAGTGTATTTCTTTCTCAGTCCTGCTTCTTTACAAAGAAAATTGGTTTAGATAAACACACTTTCTTTTCATAACCAAGACCTGTAGCAACACAAAGACATCCACAACTAAATTAAAGATTCAAACTTAGGAAAGAGACCTAATGAATACTAATTTAAGGAATTAATTTAAAAGTACTAATGAAGCTGCCTATCTAAGGATCACTCTAATAGGAAGGCTTGTAGCTTCTGACCTGTGTGTGACAAGGCTAAGGTAGTATCTTAGAATACTTACAGTATCAGAAATATGCTTGCTGTTTTATACTGGGCCAAAGGCAGAAGTCAGATGCTCTACTTGAGCAAGACATCTAATCCAGGGTGTTTTGGCTTGTAGACAGAAAATGGAACTCAAGAAGACATTCTTCTTCAGAGAATTGCTTCCAACCAGCTTTTTGTGTCTTGGTTTTACTATTATAGACTGTCCACTTACCATTTTTAAATATTATTCAGCTACAATTCATTAAAAATATGTCTGTACATACAAAAGTGTGTATAAAGGCAGAAGGCAAAGAGAAGGTCTGGTGAAACACTTGATTTTTTTTCTCTATTTATTTACTTTCTCGCCCTCTCACCAGCTTTGCTGTCCTCTGGATGCATTCAGGGACCTTCACACCCTTCTTAAGCAGTGGGGCCCAGAATTGCACTCAGGGTGAGGCTGTCTCAACACTGAGTGTAGTGGGGTAATCACTCTTTTGATGGGCTGCTTGTGCTGTGTTTGATGCACCCCAGGATGGGGTTTGCCTTTTTGGCTGCTGGTGCACACACTGCTGGCTCACTCTGAGCTGCTGCCAACCAATATTCCCAAATCCCTTTCTGCAGGGCTGCTCTCCAGCCACTCCTCTCCCCATTTGCACTTCTGCCTGGCCTTGCTTTGCCCTGGATACAGACCCTGGCACCTGGACTTGCTCAATTTCATCCCTTTAATCGTGCCAGGACAAGAAAGCTCAATTTTACTTTACTTTAGATGGTCAGTAGATCTGACGAGTCTTTAGGTTTGGGGTTTTAGTATTGTGGGAGATTTTAAAAAATTTTTTTCCTAAACAGCACATTGTTTCAGGTTCTTGTACTGGCCCAAATATTTCCACAGATGCCTCAGACAAAAAGCTGGCAACTACCATACAGGCAGCACACAGTACTCACCAGTTTTATACCAGCCACTGCAAACAGCTTGAAATTGCTTATTCCAAGCCAGCCACACTACAGAGAGGCAGAATGGAAGAGCAGACACCAGCCAGACATCTTTTGGCAACTGGGCCTCAACACTGTCCACACTGGAGACATGAGCAAGGTTGGTTTTTAGCATGTTCTTACTGCCTGTCTCCAGCCAAGGGCAGATATCTGCCAAGCCACTGAGAACAAGAGCAGCCAGGAGCTCATCCCATTTCCCTGTGGAGATGACAAAGGCAGGCTGCCAAGTTGGTGCTGTGATGTGGTGACTCCTGTAGCACTGCAGATATCAGGATCAGAGATCCTGAATATCTCACTGGAGTCCTACCTAAGTCCAGGCCTGGTGTATAGTCTGGAGGTCTAAGACATTCAGAGCATCAGAAGAAATTCTTCTGTGACAGTCTAGGAAAGGGCAGGATGGGATTTTCTGATCCAAAACATTCCCTGGTAAACCAAAGTATGCATCAGTAAAAAAAGGAGCACAATATCTACATATAACTAATAAGCAAAGGCTTCCTGTATCATGAGCACATTACAAAAAGAAATATAGGTTCCTTAACAGTGTCTATAAAGAAAATAAAAATTAATTGCTGGATTAGCAAACAGAGGAAAAGTGTTAAACACCAAACTTACTGAAGCCTTATTAATATCTAGAAGAAAAATCTGGCAGAATCTAGTGAAGTTAATGAAGTTTGAGAATGATGCAAAATTATTTTTTTACCTTCTTACTTCCACAGATACCAGAAACCCAGGAGGCTGGCTGTTGGCTCTCTATGCTAATATCTCCACAGATCCCTAGGCTTTGGTTACTGAGCTGCTCAGCTACTGCATCAACACTTTTGATGCCTTGTGTGTGAGAGGAATAGTGAGGGAACCACGGCTCTCCCCACACAAGACCTTATTCACACATCCTTGCTTAGTGACAGTGAACTGAAAAAGATCAGTGCTCTGTTTGCAGGAACACAGTCTATGAAATTCATTAAGATTTGGTGTTGTTGTTGCTCCTGAAAGTCTTTTGGCATAAAGCAGTGTTTGCACTCTAAAATAGTAGTCTTGACTAGCCCAGTTGTTTTCAAGTAGAGTGGATTGAGGAGTTCTTGTCCTGTTGCATTGGGTGTTTTGAGCCTTCAGCTGGTCCTGCTCTGAGTGTTTAGTTCTGGGCAGTCTGAAAAGGAACCAGGCTGCAAAGTCTGTCTCATTTCTGAGCTGTTAAATTTAAGTTTCTGCAACCATTAGTCAGCTTGTATTTGGACTGTGTTATCAAAATTATTACTATAAAGAGAAAAGCATGTGGGAGGGTTGCTAATTGCTGTTTTGTGAGTGTGGGTTGGGTTTTGTTTTCCTCAAACAAAACTTAAAATTTATAGTGTTCCTACAGATGGTCATTGTAAACAGGCCTCCCTCTCCTCACTCATACCTGCACCTCTCTCCGTACATGTGATTTCTGAGATATATAATGGTCCTTCCACACATTTCCCTTCTTTGATTTTTGTATTAATTCTTCTAACCTATAAGCATTTGTGTCAGGCCTTACATTGACAGCAGTGATAATTGTATTTCTTCCTACTGATACATGTATTTAGTCAGATTTTTCTTCCTGCAATATACTTATTTTAAAAAAAGGCAGTTCCTCAAAAGTAAATTGTTTTCTTAAATTTTTTCCTGGAATTAAAATGGAAATAACTGTTTAGATAGATTAGATAGCAACATTTTATTTTGATCTTTATGGAACAAAACCTTCTAATCTTCTGTTTTGAAATAACTAGTTTCTGTAGTTTCTTGGCTCCATATTTATAAAACAATATAAAAAATAACCTAAAAATGAAATTAAATCTGTTGAGTTTTCAACACTAAGTACATTACCTGATAGACTTTTCAGCTAACAGAATACTTACATGAAAAACATTTGTTCTGCTACTGAAGAAAAGGCATTTCAAAATTGAGAAACTTAGCTGAGGACATGGACACCACATGGTTTTAATGGATAGACAAAAAACGTGTTGTAGCATCAGGAGATTTCACCACATGCTTCATCATTCTAAAGCTAAAAGCTGATGGCTATTTAATAATGAATTTACCAGTGCCAAACAGTTCATTTTGTGTCTCACAATTAGTTGTCCATCTTCTATAAGCATGTCTGTTTTAGGGACTAGAAAGTTTTAAGCTCTTTAATTCCATCTGTGAACTGACAGTCTATGCACAACAGGTGGTTTCAGAGTGGCTGTCACAGAAATCAAAATTCCTTCAGCTGTTAATGAAATAGGAAAAAAATCCAACAAAATTTTACATACTCAGATATATTATCATTATTATTATTTTTAAAAATATTCATCTTCCTCTAACTTTTGTGAAACAGTTGTTCCTCCTGTCTTATAAAATCTATGAAGAGAAATGCACATGGGAAAGCTTCTCTTGGATCCATGAATAAGACACCACCTCTGCCAAAATCTGACACACAAGTTGACAGACTTGAAAAACTTACACAGCAGGGAGAATATCAGCTTGCTTCTCTAGCTAGAAACAATACATAGAAAACTAAGCTTCCTGTTTTTTAAAAGACATCGCTGACAGAAATCACAAAAACCTCAGCGTATGCATAGTCCTGTAACACAGATGACACGTAATATTCTCTGTCTTCATCTTGAATGGAAATATTTGTAATAATGTAATTTCCATTTGAGAATAGTGTGCTATGGATGGTGGCAACCCTGAAGACCAAACCAAAGAGTTATGTCACAACAACAACAAAAACAACAAATACTAGTATCTTGGTATATTCAAAGGTGTCTTGTATTTAGAGCTGTAGTAAACAAGTATTGAGAAAAAGCAACTTACTTTACAGCATCTGAAGCTGAGAATTCAGAAATCAATGTCTTAAAAATTGTTGTTCTGTTCAGAACTGGCATGAAAATTTGCTCATATTTCAAATAACAATATGAAGCTTAAAAAATGAGAAAGAAGAATTCTTAAAAAAAAATAACAAAAGGAGAAAGAAAGGTTCATGATCTGCTGGGCTACAAAATGCAAGCATCAACTGCCTATATTCAAGATATTGGTCAGTATCATGCTTTCTGTAGCCATGTCACTGGTCCTTCACAATGTTTTCACTACAAGAGAATACATCTTTTATTTTTTAATCAAGATGAAAACACCAGAAAACTAGCAAAAAACCATAGGAGCAGAAAGCTGTTTTACATTGTCATAGTAACAGAAATTTAACAGTAACCTTATTTGCCAGAAATTCTTGAAACATTGCTCTGGGCAAATTTACATTGAACAAATTCCTAATTTTTTCATATAATTATTAAATAATGCCATTCAAATATAATGAATAATTCAATTCTCATTTATATTCACCAAGGGCTTTACTTTTAATAATTCTCATCAGTCTGGACAGTTTACTTTTTGGGGCAGACAAGTAGGAATTTATCTGAGATTTTTTTGAAGTGTTTTACCTTCTGGAATTCAGGGAAAGGGAAAATAATGAGAGTTTGTATTATCATGGAAGTGAGTAGCAGAAACTTAGACAATAGAGCACATAATTCATAACCACAATCTATTATTTAGGATGAAATGTTCCTCTCTAAAGCAAAGATAACAACAAATGCATTTAGCCATGAAAAAGTCAGACAGCTTGCATAAAGGACCCCCTTGGTCCTATTTTCCACTGTGAAAAGAGTCAAAATAAAATTCTGGTTCAAACAAATCCAGTGACTGTTTTGTTAAATAAGATTAAGATTGGGATTAGTGCTGTAACCTCAATTTCTGTCCATAACATAGAAAGGCAGTTCTGACCAAGCCAGGGATATCTAGCTATTCCAATGCTGTTGTTTACTGACATGCTATCACTTCCCTATCAGATCAGCCTTTCCACCTTTAAGGGCCTCTTCCTGTAGTGAGGACATTTCATTTCCTCCTGCTAGCTGAATTCTAATTTCCAGATAGCAATTTGTGTAGGACAGACAACGATGTAAGAGAGGATACTGCCAAACAGAAGCACATCAAGCGTTTTTGTGCACATTTTCTGGGTGCATTGCATGGATATGGGAAAACTCAAACACTTTCTTCCTCACAGATAGCAGTGCTGAGCTTTTCTGGGTAAAATAAAAAGAGAAAGGGAAGAGAGCATTGGGTTTAGCTTAGTGCACGACCTGTCAGCAGAGGAGTGATGGAAAATCTTGGCCACTTTTTTTCCACCAACTCATTAAAAATAAGGTGAGATTGCAAAGGGCTGTATTTCTGGTCTTTAAGATGGAGCTTGAGTCAGGTGATCACGGGATATGTGCAGAGTGTGGAAACCACACCTTATTCAAGAGAGGTTACAGCTCAGAGGCGCAGCCATCCCCTGGGATGACTCCTCTGACAGAGGCACAGTGGTTGGCATACAAAGAGATGCAGTGCCCTGGGCTATGGCAAATCCGAGACCAGAGACAAAAGAATCAGGAATACCAAGGAATGATATTATGTATAAGTGAACCAGAGAAAGGCCGTTGTCTTCACCTTCTTTCCTGGGTGTAACTTTATCCACAGATATTTAAAAAAAAAATAAAGTTATGTTCACATCTACGTACCTGCCCACTATGGTGGGAACAGCTGGACATCAAGTATCTTTCAAAGAAATCTCTGGATCTACTTAGAGATTTTAAAAATATTTTTGTTTTTTTTATCTACAACTTATATTAATTTTCATTGTCTACATTTATTTTATAGAAAATCAATGGGCCTCAGTACATTACAAACTTTGTAGCAGTTTCCCTTTAAGCTTGCAATATATTTCTTAATCATTTTTTCTATTAATAATCCTTGTACACATACAGTTATTCAATATTTAAAACTAAAATTGTAAATGCAATATAGTGCCTTACTTCACCTTAAAGTTTGTACAAAGCCAAACCTTTTTTTTTTTTTTTTTTTTTTTTTTTTTTTTTCTTTTTTTTTTTTAATCATTCAGCTCTTTCAGGATACATTAAAAAGAACCATTTATAGAAGACAATAATTTTAAACTTTATTATGGCTTAAATATTATCTTTCTTCACATTAAACTTTGGAAGAGAAAACTTGTAAAATAAAACTCTCTTTTGTTTTCCTCTTCCGTACTTCAGCATTTATAAGTGGAAGAAAGATACCCCCTTTATGATAACAAAGAAAACCCCCAAAACTTAAGATCGAAAACCAAAATTTTACCAGCATTTTTGTTAGCTAAACACATCTACTCTATGTGTTTTAAGTGTATGATCTGACAAAAGATGATTTCTTATCTTTAGGAACTAGAGAGGAGGAAAAGCTAGTTAGCTCTTCCCTAATTTTCAAGAGGTTGTTATCTCTACACGACTGCTACCCAAGTTTTGCCCTAGAAACCAGGTTCTTATGAATCTGTACATCAAAACTCCCTCCAAAAGACTTTTGCTTTAGATATGGATAATTTTAGACTCTGACCTTTGAAGCTTTTAAAGCAAATCATCACCTAGTGTCTAAGAGGGGCACTTTAAGAGAAGAGCTCTTTTTCCAGAAGGGTACATCTTTTTCTCTTTATCCTAGCAAGTCACTACATGTCCCCATCCCTGACATTTAATTGCAGCTAAAGCAGGTGGAGAAGGGGTGTGTGTGGGGAGGCAGGAGGTGTTTCCATTGCAATAAATGGCTATGCTTCTTTTCCTACACTTAGTACTTTGAAAAACAAGGAAGCCTAATTGCCTTTGAAAGTGCTTAAAGTTATTTTTAAGCTAAATTGAAATGTATTTGTTGAAATGTGTCACTCTGATGATCTGATTCCCTCTTTGGATTTCACACAGGTAGGGAATCTTTTTTTTTTTTTTTTCATGCTCTATTACAGTTTTAAAGAGAAAGAAAGCAGTTTTAAGCATTCTGTGTCTTCTGCAGTATTTGAAGAATATATTTTTGTAGTAGGTGGATTTAACCTGCATCCCAGCCCCAACTGAATATAGCCTTCCAAAATCCAGAACTGGCTCTATTTACATAGGATCTTCTCACATGTGTGAATCACAGTACAAACGGGTTACATTTAAATATGCTGACATCCCTAAGATATAATGTGTCACTGTGACATCTGTGATAATTAGTAGCCAGAAACTTACTTTACTGTCTCAGTCCTCATCTAACAGTGTTGGATTGTTACTGGTTCAAGATATAGAATTGACAAATGGTGAAATATAAAGGGGGGACAAAAATTGTAACCATATTATCACAGAATGTTCCAGGATGGAAAGAACATCTGGTCTAACATCTCTGCTCAGGTAGGGCCAGTTGGCCAGGATTGTGTCCAGACAGCTTCACAGTCTACACCTTCCTGTCATGTGTTTTCACATACTGATAAAATCTCCTCCAAAGCATTCCCTTCTCCAAGATGAATTGTCCCAGGTCTCTCAGTCTTTCCTCATATAATAATTGCTTCAGTCCCTCCATCATCTTTGCACAGCTTCACTGGACTGTCTCCAGAATATTCCTTTCTCTGTCCTACTGGGCATCCCAGAAATGGCCACAGTACTTCTGGTGTGGCCTTAAGAGTGGGTAAAGTAAAAATCATACTGTTCAGAGGAAGGAAAACATAATTTCTGAGGGTTTTAATACTTATATTTGATTAAAAGGAGGGACTATTTTAATTTCTCAGGTTTCTATTTAAAACCAAGGAACTATTTTTTTAAACTTATTTGCCTTTTAACAATTGCAAGAGAGTTGTTGCTTTTTTTTTCTCAGTGGAAAGAAATTTTTTCATCACAATCCTTCCTAAGATCCATGCCAAAAGAAAAAAGTCTTGTTCCTTAAAAGAATTTTTTTTTTGAGAAGCTGAGGCACATCCTTTTTCCAAGACATTAACCTGAAGTACCAGCAACTTCTGCAAGCCAACCTCCACACTCCTGCTAATCTGCCCTGTGCTTTTGATGTCAGGAGAACAAAACTGGTCTATGCCAAATTTTATTGCTGGCATCTGCATGACTGATGTCCAAATTCACTTGAAAAAAGAAAAGAGACAAAGAGCGCAGCAGAGAGTGAGGGTATTCAGCTCTGCTGACTCCCTGTATCCATGCTGGACAGCCTCAGGTGCCAGAAGAGTGTAAATTGTGCTGACATGGGGGAATGTGCTTCCAATGATTGTCTGAAACCTGTCAGCATATCAGAGCTACTTTTCTGGCTTGACAGGCACAGTTGAAGGAAACAAAACTTCTGGTATTGATAACTCTTCCAAACCAAATTATTTATCCGATTAATTTCTGCACAGTGACGAGATTTGACCTCATCTCTTTATCAGTAGCAGTGCTTCAAAATATACTTTTTGCATCATCTTTTCTCCTTCCCACTTTCAGGTCATTCAGTAAATTTCCAGACATTTGATTCTGACCCCAAATATGTACTTGTCAGTGGATCATGTAACACCTGAAAATATGCTCTATTCCTCAAAGAATGCAACCAAGTAAGTGATAAATTGAAATTCCTATTTTCCAGCTTAACCTGACCCAATGGCAGCAAACTGAGGGGGTTATGTTTTTTGGTTTGCAGCTAAACCACAGAGAAAGTAAAGCATTTCCATAAGATACCATGTGCTTGTGAGTATCAGTGTGTTGGTGTATTTTTCCTTGTCCGCTCTTCCTGAGTTAATGTCATTTGTTGAAGATGGATATAAGATATAGCATGTTCCATGAAAAATAAGATGAAAATATTTTCCAGCAGAGAAACCTTATTTAGGGAATAAGTTTACCTTGGAGTTTTTATTAGGTCCAGTGTTCACAGTGAAGTTAAGGCAGAACTAGCCTGTCTTTGCTAATGATCACTTCGCAGCAGATTGGGGTACTTCAGTTTTGTAACTGAACTGGAAGTTAAAAAACAAAATCTGAACGATGGTACGGATAAACATTCCAAAGGGTAATTCCACTGTGTGGATAAACATTCCAAAGAGTAATTCCATATAATTCTCATCAATTTATGCCTCCTCCAATGAACATACAGAACAAAAAAAAGCTCTTATATTCTCCACCTCTTGACTTTTCAGAATCCACAAACTCTACAAAATAAGATGTTTTCAAATCACCTATTTGTCTTCACATTAACAAAAAAAACCCCACCTTTTCTGTATAATTTCCTTCAACATTTTTTGAGTTCAGGGTGCATTTAGACTAAGCTTTAAAAGCTTTTTTCAAACAAAATTAAAATTATGATTGATTTAAAAGCCAAATTAAAAAAAATACCATTTGCAAGAAATCACCTGATACCCAGGTTCTGAACTTTAAGGTGGCGTGGCTGGGAGAAATAACATGTTTTTGCTTGAAACACATCCAAATCACCAAAACCTCTTAAGATGCATCAGGAAAGGAAGAGATTCTCTCATTTGCAAGAGACTATCTACAAACACAGAAATTTAAACTGCAAATTAAAGTTTGAGTCTTTGTTTTTTTATTTGCCACCAAACAAGAAAGAAAATGAAGACGAAAAAACCCACTGTAAACTGAGCTCGTCTCTGCATTTCTGAATTTCCGACTTCCCTTCATGGCCCCAATGCATTTACCACAGCATCCTGTCTCCTGCATGGGCTGTGGGTCAGCTGCAGTGTGTGAATGGTATATGTGTTTGTCTTTTTCCCCAAGGTCAAGAATAAGAGTAGTTTCAAAAGCAGGTTTACGATGCTATTGTCCTTTGTGAAAAACAGAGACATTTAATCTCCCTAATAGTGACTCTAATTAAGGATGAAAATATTCAATTAATTTGGAAAACGCAATGGGCTTCACAATTGAGTGAAATAATATGAATGAAGTAATTGGCCTGGGACCACAATTTATCTTTATACTCCCTCTATTTCACAAAGGCATTACTTTGCTAAGAGTTATGTTTTATTCACACACTTGAGTACCAAAGCCCTGGGGACCTGGGATATTTAATTACATCACAGCAGCACACACAATAGTTACAACTCACAGGATATGTTTTCTATATTCCCTACCCTGTTGGCACACAACCCCCTGCTTTGCTATCCTGGGAAAGAGGTATATGGAAGGAAATGACTTTGAGGAATGAGTATTTATGAAGTGCTTAGAAGCTTGTATCTCAAAGCAATCTTTTTGCCTGAGCTAGACCGGTAAATTATCATTACTCTGAAAATATTTTGTAGTAAAGAAATTATACAATGTACTGTTGTATGTGATGGAGAGAAACAAACCAAGGAGGAACATTAAAATGGTGAGAAGATGTACAGCACCATGCAACAGGCCCAGACCTATTGGCTGGGGGTGAGGAGATCTTAATTTGCGCTCTATTATGTTGTATGAGCTGTTGGATGAATCTGCTATATATCTTGCAAATCTGCAGTCCCTTGGTGACTGTTGGAGCAATTCCCTTTCCCTCCCTAGCTCATTGATGCTAATGACAGGCTTTCTACTCATCATCTGGATATTGCTCAGGGGTCACAGTAGAGACAACTCATTCCAAGTGTAACACAAAAACCACCTGACAACCAGAACAGCTCCTTCAACTCACCCCTACTCTGGCCACTATTACATAGAAAGGTCTTGCAAATATTCTCTCATGGGAAAGGATTTTTATGGGACTAGTATTTTAGGAGGGTTTTTCCCAAGAAATATACAGGCATCTACAACTGGAATACTAGGATAAACTCTCAGAATACCCCATCTCACTGCTTACTGATATGAGTTAAATGGAATGTCTCAAGTGAGCTCAGGTGAGCTTGTACAGCTTTCCAAACAAATAAAGGAAATATCTTGGGAGTTCTCAGTCAGAGATATGTTCTGTCTGTCTGGAGCAGAAAGCCAAAAATCCAGTATAATTCCCAGGAAAAGGCACATTCAGATGATTGGTAATTGCTAAATATCAAGTTCCAGGGCATCCACCACTACCTTAATGCCCTTTCACCTCCAATGAATTATGAAGTCTTTATAAATTATAATGTTGTATGAACTCTGTCGAGTGGTCCATCCCCTCATTTTCTCTTTACAACAAGTCACAGATTCAGTATTCCAGACTCAGCCTCAGAAATCAGGGGCTGCACATGAGTCATCAATGGGCACTCAGAGCCCAGAAAGCCAAACGTGTCCTGGGCTGTATCCGAAGCAGTGTGGGCAGCAGGGCAGGGAGGGGTTTCTGTCCCTCTGCTCGGCTCTGGTGAGACCCCACCTGCAGGGTTGCATCAGCTCTGGGGTCCCAGCACAGGAAGGACATGGATCTGTTGGAGTGAGTCCAGAGGAGGGCACCAGGATGATGAGAGTGATGGAGCACCTCTGCTGTGAGGAAAGACTGAGAGAATTGGGGTTGTTCAGCCTGGAAAAGAGACCTGACCTGCTTGCAGCCTTCCAGTACCAGAAGGGAGCTGACAAGAAAGGTGGATTTTGTGTGCAGATATTTACTTTGTTCATTTTTCTCAAAACTGTCTTAGCTCCAGAATTAAATTCAACTTTGAAAAACATGTCATAGGATTAGGGTTCCTCTCTGTAACCATGTCAGAGTAGCACCCTCCTATTTTATGTCTTAAGGATGACCTAGGCATCGAAACACTTATGTTGTATTTCCTCATATTTTTACAACATTTTTCTCATAACTTCCTTTGTCCCCTGAATTGTAGCCAGATGCTTGGCACCCTTGAAGAAATACTGGAACAGCAAGAAAATGTGTGCTTAAAAAAAGCTGAGGCAAAATCGATTTCAATAATAAAATATATTTAATTTTCAAGTTCCTGAGATATTTTTAAAAGAAGAAGCAGAACAAACAGGCAAGGAAACATGAAAGATATGTTGACAGAGTTCTAGCAAGCATTCAGCAGGAAATTTGAAATTAAACTGATGCTCACATTATGCCTTTTGTAATGGCATCCATTAAGGATTCCCTGAGCAGGATTTCACTTCCTCCTGAAAGCTAAAGATTACTATAATCTTAATTTAATATGTGCTCTTTCTGGTTGTAATGTCTATTTAGAACACAAAAAAAGTTACATATTTAGTGCCCTTTTTATTTAGCATTGCATCAAATAATTGAACAAATAACACAAAAAATGGTTCTTAAACAACATTAGGCTTGCAATATCAGGCTGTTACAAGGGTGAAAACATCAGAACTTATTTTACCCCCATTATGTACTGGAAGATAATGACAATGACCCAGGTTCATCTGACTGCTTTCCCTCAGAAAGCCTCTCCAGTTCTTTCAGATACAGATCCATCTCAGGAAGTGGCAGGACTGAGGAAATTTTTTATTTTGGGTCAACTGGAATTTATTTCAGGTAACACTTCTCTCTTCATTTACCAGAGAGGCAGCCTAAGAGAACTGCCCAGCTACCTTGGCCAGCTGAGGTAATTCCTTGACATAAGGCCACATGAATACTCTCCATATCTGAAGCAGTGGAATACAGCTGCAAAGAACACTTTTCTGACAAAATTTTTCAGAAGTTCTGTTTGCTGTCTTTGCTTTGTCACTGAGCTTGCACAATAAACCCCAACTTTCTGTTAGAGGCTCTGGTTAATCATACCTCACTATCTTCTAAGCTGTAGTAGAAAGGAAGGTCAGTGGGCACAAGTTTTTATTTGGAATATTCCAAACTGGGTTGGAAAGGCAACTCTGGTTATTTAATAATTTCTGTCTCTGAACATGTCTTTTCTCCTCTGTAATTTCCTGTTTATTTTTAGTATCAATAATTCTATAGCAACAAGCAGTCTACTCGATATACAAATCAAGAATACTTTAAAATGCAAACACCAGCATTTTAACAAGCTAAACAAGGGAGAGCATGCTAATTCTGTATAGGATTTTCAAGTGAGCTATCCTCAAAGGACCATATAATCATTAAAACAAAGAGGTTTGAAAATTGAAATTAATATTTCACTTCAGTATGTCAGAGAAAATTGTATCATGGCTTTATATATTTTTCCTAGCTCAAGTAATCTTGCTCACTTTCTTATGAGTTTAACAACTTGGCTTTAACTTGTTATTTGTTGTTGTGGCTGTTAAGTACTTTGATAATCACTTTGATTTTGGAGGAAATGGGAGCTCCAGGTAAGGTATAATAAGGGTCAGAAAGCTCAAAAGAGAAAAAAAGAGACAAGAATAGCAACACTGGGAAATCTTTAAATATAATCTCTGGTGCCAAAAACACCACCTAGTGCCCTTTTAATATTTCATAATGGATTTCATAGTAGTGGATTTCATAGTAGATAGTGGATTTGTAATTTCATTTATCATAAATACCAGACATATTTGGGTGGGACAATGAAAAACACCTGGAGGTATTAGACACCTAAATCCCACTAAAAAAATTTTTTTTTTTTTTTAAACCTTGTCTCTCAAGCTTAAAAATAAATGTTTCTCTGGTTTTCCTCCTGCTAGGTCCTGCAAAATATTGTATACAGGACATCATAACTAAATCATATTAAGGAAAGAAAAAAAAAAAAAACAACAACAAAACAAAAACAAACAAACAACCGAATAGAAGATAATTTATATCTTCTGGAAAGGCTTTAAGGGGACAGTTTTCCATCTCCAGTTTGCAGTGAACTGCAGTCATCAAAATGCAGCTAATCCAGGGAGTTTCTACCTTTTGTATTCCAGAATTTCTGAATTTTTCAGCAGCCCCTTCAAGCTAGAAAGTCCCAAGCAGTTCAGCCTCCATATATATAATGGTAACAGAGTACAGATGTTTCACTTGGAAACCAAGGTATTGTTAGTGTTCTTTCAATAGGTGTTGCCTGAGAAATAAATTTAAAAGCTTGATTTTTTTCAAAATTACTGTGACTGAGAAATTAGTTTTTGCAGAGATAATTAATTTTTGGAAAGACACCCTCAAAATTTTTTTGCCCAATTGTCTGGTCAGCAAGATTTTCCGGGCCCATGTGGAGAAATTCCTGTGACCAGACATTCAACAAAGGAAAGGGGTAGCTGTTGGACAGCTCCTTAGGTGGTATATTCAGTAATCTTTTGTGAACTTTTCATGAGCTGTCACCATTCTGAAATCAAAGAAGATGTCTGGAGCTATTTGCAGAATGCCAAGTGTTCAGTTCTAAATTTGACTGCTGCATTTGGAAAGAATCCAGGTGATGACTACGCAGGCAAAGAAGGTAGAGATCTGAGTACTCGAGTTCCTCAGCCATCACTTGGGAAAAGTCCACTGATATTTTTAAATTTTGAGCAAGAACAGCATTCAGCACAACCACGGGCCATTTACTGAAGGGGATGGTATTAAAAATGCCATATTATGCATCATTCTCCTAGCTGAGTTTCATTTAAAAAAACAATATCCATTGAAGAAGGATTCTGAAAAGAGCAGTTATAGCTCAAAACTTTTAACTTGATATGACAGTTTACTTCCAATGTATTTGGTAATGAGGGACATGAGGTTATTTCTTATTAAATCCTCCAAAATTTATTGTCAGCTCTCAGAGAAGCTGCAGATGCTATAGGCTTGCTGCTTGTTTAAAAAGAACCCTCAACTCTCTTTGTCTTCCTTAATACATATATCTTTTGGGGATACATGAAAAGGTAAAGAACCAGCAAATTTTCTTTACAAACTCAAGTTTTGACCATTCCAGTCCAGTTACCATTTGCTCTGCTCTTATTATCCTCTGAAACTTCAATATTGTACTGCTTTACTATTTCCTATGCCTTGTGTTCCATGCCTTGCATTCCTCTCTTTTTCCTCATGTAATGTACATATCTCCCTGCTGCATCCCTTTTCTGCTAGTCCTTCCTGAGTGTCTTTGCTGAACTAATACAGCCTAAGAGGTCTCATTTTCAACGAGGGAAAGTTTTTAGCTTGTTAGAGCCAACAGGAGAGAGAAGTAATCCTTACCTGGGAGCACACTGAAAACAATGTCAATCTGACCACATGGTGTTGTGGCAACCATGAGCAAAGTGACTGATTTGGGGTAAAGTGGAAAAAAACCCTCTCANTGCAGCCCTGTCTTCTGCTTGCACACCTCTGGATGAACTAGGAGTTTGCCTCCTCAGCTGAAAGCACATCTATTTCTATACACTTTTATTAGAGCTGGCAGCTTGTCATGCCAGTACCTCCTTCTGCTGCAGTGTATTACATGGCACAGCATAGCAGTGTGATGAAATGAAATGTCAGAGCCACATCAGATATATTTAGAGTTATATGTGCCTGTGCCCAGTGGGGGAAAAACACCATTAGATCACAGAGGGATTTCACCAGGTGCCACATGTAGTTAGGAGTCACTTTTTTGCCCAGCTCAGCTACTCTCATTATAATGGGAAGGTCATCTTTGTCGTTTACCTCTTCAGTGCCACCAAATTGACATGAAACAATCAGACAATTTTAAATCTGTCCATCATTTTGCCATGGAAGTTGCATGATAAATGCATGGATTGATCCAGGCAGCAAGTAAGATGGAATCCCAGTATTCACAGCATTTTTATTAGGGATCTGCAAGAAGCTGATGTGACATTTTTATTAATAAATTGTACCATTGACGTCATCTGGGTAAATTTCAGTTGCAGGAACACCAGAAAGAATGAGGGTTGCACTGTCTAGCATGTAAGTCTGGTCTCAAAGAACTTATTCTTTGTATCTCATTCAGGTAGTGATCTGCCCTGAACTCTAGAGGAAGCCACTCAATTTTCTGAGAGAGAAATTCAGTTGCAATTGAAATTTTATCAGTATTTTAAAAGGTATTTTTAGTCCATTTGAGAAACTCAAACCCATTTCTTGATGAGGATTACATTTTCTTATTTTCAACAAAATGATATTTTCATGGGATTTCAATGTTTCCATTGGAATTCTTTATTTCCTTCTCTTTTGTTTTTGAACAGAAGCAAAACTGTATTTTTCCAAGTACCACTATTGTCCAGCTATTTAGACTCCATAGAAAGTTTTGCTTTTTCTAATTATGTATGAGGACCAAGAATCAAGCCATCCTTCCAAACATTATTGTAATACTTAGAAGACCACAGCACCCATATTAAGAGTGGGGATGAGTAAGGAAAATGCATTTTCTAGGACAGCTGGACATATGCCTTCATTCTTATCAATGGCTATAAAAGTAGAAAAAAAATTTGCATCACTTATCCACTGTAAAGGTTCATTGAGGACACACATGCATGGACTGGTTTATGAAGTTCCAGCAGTTTTATAGTTGCTTAATTTTCATTTTCCAGGAGACAGCAGGAAAATAGATGTTCTCCATCCTCTCCTTAAACTGTGGAGTTTCTATGACCTCCTCGGTTATACATCAACTGAAGATACCAGATTGTGTAAGAAGAAAAACATTAATATTGTAACATAACTCACTAATGGTAGCACATTCTTCAAAGTTGACATTATAGGGGTGCTCAAGTTACAGACAGACCCAAAGAAAAGGGAATGGAAATAGCCTCACTGGGCCCCACACATATTTTTGTACTTGCTTGTTCTATCCTGAGAAACATGGATATTTCACCTCTAACAAACACTCTTTTCTTCGGAGGGAGTGCTTGAAAGGTCCTTTTCTGCAGACATTCATCTTGACTTTGTAAAGGGAAATGATACTTATTATAGAATAGCCAAAATGTGTATAAAAGGATTAGACAAAAGTGTGTCTAAAAGTAAGCATATTCAGAAAAATGAAGCTACAGGATAGCAGAATTCTAGCACCTTAGAGTGCCTTAAATTCTAACATTTATTAGCTTTTCAACTTTGCAACCATTTTGGTGATAGATAAATAGATTGTTCCATTCTCCCCTTCTCTTTCAATTTTAGGTAAAAATAGCCAGATCATTCCTTCTAACCTAAAGATAAAAAGATTTCATATTTTAATCTCTTTTCCATAGAATGTCTCTGATCATCACATAAGTGCTCCAAGGCATCTTGTGCAAGTGTATTTATATATCAACCTTATTCTGAACTGAATTGAGTTCTTTGAAGACAACTTGGGAAGCTGACCTGGGACATAATTGCAGAGATTTCTGTGTAAAAAGTGTTATGAAACAAAGCAACTTTGTACATAAAACAGAAATAAAGTGACTCACCTGATTCTTTTTTCTTACACGTGTACACTGCTTGCCTTTTCATTATTTTATCTTCAAGAGAAAACACATGACAACATTCAATTTTCTGTCATTTCTGTAATCCTTATAAATGAGGAACATGCAAGGATGTAATTTAATAGGGGGTGCATTTGTTCACGAATTCTTAATTATATTGATAATGAAAGGTTTCTTCTTGATCATGTTCTGTAAATATGCAGGTGTGAAGTTTTACTGACTTAAATACAGTATTGATATATATCAAATAATTGATGTTGCTATGCTTAAATGTTCACCAAAAATTATTTTTGAAGGGTTTGTGAAATTTTCATTTATATCATGCTCATTACTCACATAAGCCACATAATTAAGGAATTTCATATGAAACCCCATAGCAGAAGTGATTCATCAACTGACTATTTGGAAGTGATTAAACACCTGAATAATTTCAAAAACTGGTTTAAAATCTAAACTCAAAACATATTCAAACATCTTTGAATATTATTATGATAATTAATGGATAAAATAATGGAAAACAAAATTTGTCCAAAATCATATTTATCAGTAACTTATGGTTTCCTCAGCTCACAGTACGTAAATGGAATTTATTATCTGCTTTGAAATCAGAGTAGAAAGGTAATAAATACATGTTTATTTGCCTTCATTAAACTCCCTTGTTCTTTTCTGTAAAATGTTTCCCTCTTAATACTTTCAAAGCAATATAAGGAAGTTCATTGCAATTCCATTAGGTCCTTTTAAGTCATAGCATATAAAATAAATAGATATTAAATTCTCAGGTCTTGGTAGCTTGTGTCAGTTTTGTAATTTCCCATTAAAAAGAAACAGGAATTTGTTTTAAAGGAGCATGTCACCTGGAGTGCCACTGCACAGCTCATAAATCCAGTCCTTGTTTTAATTTAGTGTGTCAGAAAATGACTCATTTGTTCATTACGCCATTAATTCATTCAGAACAGTACTTTGTCAGGGAAGTGCAGCTACTATAAAACTAATCATCTTAGACTATCTACTCCCTGGAAAGACAAGGATATCTCCTTCTCAGGATAGAGGGAAGCATATCTGGGCTCAAAAAAGGCTTATGCTTTAAATTGTATTGGGGTTAGTAACAAGTATTCTTAGAAACCAACTAACAAACATCAGTGACGAGTATTCTTAGAACGACCCCAGTTCATTAGGGTAAATTAGTTTAAAGCAGCCCTACCAGAGTATTTACAGAACCACAGAATGGGTAAGGCTGGAACATTCATATTACTTCCAAACATTTCTAAATACAGAGAATGAGGAAACAATTTTTGTGAATAATGTCACTTCTTTGCCGTTGGCAGAGGGTGCATCACTCACTGGGGTAGCTGGTTACACTCTGCTAAAAAGCTCTGCTCCATGAGGACTCCAGTAACTATCGCTGTGCAGTGCAGTGAGCTGTAGAAACCAGAGCCCATGACATGGTAGTGCTGAAAATATTTAGTTTCCTTGGATGCTTCTGCCTAGTAAACATTCAGTTTTAGGGATCAATCCTGATTGAATTGCCTGGTATGGGAACTTCACTGTCAAGGGAATCAGACCTGAATGGAGGTGAGTGAAAGGACAGTCCTGGCTGTCAGATGGACAAGGCGCAGAAATTAGTAATTTCCTAGGCTTTGGATTCCATTTTGGATTTGCAGCTGCCTTTGATATTGCTTACATAGGCTGTTTATTTATCTTAGAAGAGCATCTACAAGGCTCAACTGTAATTAGAGCTTGTTGGTGATACATGGAGTACAGGAGATGTATTGTTAAAGCTGGTGATCAGCTGGCTCTGCTATACCAAATCCACATCATTATCTCCACAGACACATTCTTCTGCAGGTACTTGGACCAAGTGTGAAACATACCAATAATATCTATGTTACCAGGAACACTGGAGAAAATGCTGTGTTCTCCTTGGAGAACTCTGAAAACAGCATCCTGAATGTCTGTCAGCCCTTTTAACTTTCAAGAGTCATTTTTTCTTGTAGATGAGGAGAGGTTATCTTACTCTGCTTAAGGGTTGTGGGTTATAATGGTTTCTTATTATTGTAACATGTTTGTATTTCTAATTTGCTTAGTTTGCCTGGAGAGTTGTGAAAGGTATTCTACAAATCAGGTGAGGAAATCATGTGCTAAGATTTTTCTATGAATTAATCAAAGATTATGGCAAAGATTATTTTCCTCTTCTTCTGCCACATTGTTTCTCTCTGCTCACAGTACTACTCTTGTTCCAGACATGTTTGAAAAACAAAGAAAAAGCTGCATGTCTTGAAACAAAGAATAGGAGTCTGGAACAGTTAGGGTGATGAGAGAAATGGATTTTGTCACTAAACAGGATTAAGCCACTATGAAGTAAAGTAATACATGGTTCAGGGATCCATTGTTCAGATTCTGACTGAGTTTCATTAGGTGTGTTCCTGTTAAAGAGATAAATGCTTCAGCTGAGCTTTTATAGTAACAATCCTGAGGCTATTTTTCTACCATGTTATAAATTCAGTCATAATGCAGATTGTAGTTTATGTTGACAAAAGCTGAAATTAAGAGCAATCACAGTAGTGTATCTTCCATTCCAGGGATTTTTGAGGTTTATTCCAAGTACAGTAGGGTAACATACAGAGACAGAAAAGAGAGATGAAATTAAATGTTTTAAATTGAGTATTTCTAAGACTGTTCTGTATCCATTTAAAAAGTAGTTTGTTTGGTTTTTTTTTCTTCTTGTTTGACTTTGATTGGTTTGCTTGTCAATTTGGTTGACTTAGGGGGGATTATCTTTTCTGCATCATTTATTTCTGTCCTTGTGCTCATTGAAATGCATTACCCAAGACTGCTTGCTTTTATTGGAGGCCAGTTATTTTCCTACTATTTCAGAGCAATGGCTTTCTAACCAGAAGCAGACCCAAAGCTAAATCACAGATCCAGCCACTTACTCTCTACTGTGGATATTTAGTGTCTGAATATTCTTCTAGTAGATGAGCATTCCATTTTTCAGTGTGTATATCAACCTTGAAGGTGATTTGAATGAAAAAAACATATAAATATTCCATCTAATTGAAGTCTGTTCTTCAGAGAATTAGCACCTACATTTGAGTGTTAAATGACCCGATACAATTTGTAGGCATTATGTTTATTCTGCAGTAGTAGTGATTGTAGTGAAATCACAGCAGAAGTGAATTTGCAAATAAGGGCTTTGTTTAATTCTCTGAGCTGATGGGATGCCAGATTTCAGTGGCATTAAATGGGCTGTAATGGAAAACATGTTTTCCTATTAGAGGAACTGTATTCTGTAGCTGTAGGAGACAGCAAAAAGGTGGTCCCTCATTGCCCCTTGCTACTGATAAATCCATGGAGTGTATTCACTGGAGTTTATTCACATTGATTTTTCATTTTATAAATCACTTTACCATTGCAGCACCTTGACAAGCTTACATGTTAAAGCACAATACATTAATATTTACTTGCTGCCTAAAAACCACACACAGGCTTTCCTTGCTTTCTAGTGATATTCAAGCATGAATGGAGGTTGAGAAAAGCAATCTCTACAATGGGAATGCATCTGATTTATACCCTAAAATGGGAAATTGTTATAGTTGTAGTAATATCCTTCACATAAGCTGCCACAAGTGGAGTGAAGCTTGGCCAATAAATACCCATTTTCTGAAATGGAGGAAGTCAAATGTTCGGTTCTTCAATGTCCAGCCAAAAGGCAGTTATCAAAACCTGGAAAAATTTCCTCAAGACATCAGTAAGGGGCAAAGGAAGCTGCTTAAAGAGCTCATTGCTTCTTGTGTGCCCACAGGGAGGGAGTAGGGAAAGATCTTGTGCCCCAAAATTTGCATTAGATATGAGCTGTGTCTGAGAAAACAGATGGAAGATTTATTGCCCTGGACCTTGCATTTATTGCACATCTGCAGGTGTCACAGATGTACTGGGTGTTGGGGCACTTAGGGAAGCCAGCCTCAAGGAATGAGGCTGGAAATGTTCTCCCATTGTCTTCTGGATGATCGTCTGTCCCTCTCTTTTGTCAGGGGCTGTAGGAGGTTGCTGTGGTTTTACTTGCTCTTGGTAGGAAGGATTACACATTCCTTTCACCAAGTGATTATGGCCAGGTGAGTGGGGTGTTGTGAGTGGGGTGTCTCCTTCCTCCCAAGGAGACAAAGTTTGGCAAAAATGCTGCCTTTTGCATTAGGGCATAAGGTAGAGATGTCTGCTGGGCCCAGAGGCATTTGTAGGGGTTTCCAAAAGCTTTTTGGAACATGTACCTAAACTATTTCCTGGCACCTTTGTATATTTTAATTACTTGTGGATGTGAAATGTTTGAGTCTTTGTTAATGCTTCTGTAAAGTGAGTGCTTTGCTCTAGAATGATGTACATGCTCTGGGGAAATGTATGAGTTTCTCTTTTTCGAGTATGTAAGAGTTGCAAATTAAACAGTAGAATTGAGATGCTGATTTTATTTGGTGACTTCTAGCTTTCTAAAAATTGCCAAGATTTCTGCTTCTTTGTGGTTGGGAGTTTTTTATCAGTAGTTTTCTCTCTCGACTTCCTATGTATAAATGAATGAAAATGTAGATTTAGTGAAATGGTGTGAATGGTTGAGATGACTGTAAAAGGCTTTGGTTAAACTGGTAACAGTGGGGTCAGGTCTTTGTAAGCCCATGGAGTACTGTTAAAAAGGGTATAAAGAGGCTGTCCAGAGTGCAAGCTAAATCAGAGACAGAGATTCTCTTAGCTGAGATTAACCCTACCTGAAGTTTGGCTGTCTTAGACTCCCTCTGCAGCTGATGAATTAGAACAAGTTCTTTCCAGAGTGCAGTTCCTTCTAACCATGCCAAGAAGCTTGCTTTTTAGTAAATGAAGGAAGTCTGAAAGCAGAAGTTCAGGGATAGGAAGCTTATGCCACTAACTTGGAGAGCACTTTCATAAAGCAGGAGAGAGGATGAAAAACCTGCTTAAGAGTATGATTTTCACTTAAAAGGTCCTTTCTTATCTATAAAGATAAAAGCGCTTTTAAAAATCTCTGCTCTGTATTTTTTTTTTACCAGTCTATATATGCAGAGATCCTAGAAGCAATTTGTACAAAATCTGTGTTACAGTGAATAAAATTTTCTATTAAATTGACAATCGAGCTCTTATTACCAATCCTGTCACAAATTTTTGGCATCATCTTTGATGGGGTGTTGGGGGCCACACTCTCAGGAAACTATACTTCCCACCAAAGCACTTGAATGAAGTGATTGCTGCACATCCTCTGCACCCAGCAAGGATTTCTTTAGAAATAATCTCATCTTATTCTGCTTCCTAAGAAG
>WEIU01012261.1:152879-163604 GCA_013389925.1 Aegithalos caudatus | reverse complement strand
AACAATCAGTATTCCTGTCATTGTTTGATACCTCCCGTGCCTCTGCCAGAGGCAGAATGACAAATTTGTGCCAGCTTTGGCTTTCCTTGTGCTCTTCTGTGTCTGTAATTCCACAAAACAAAGGTTAAGGTGACCTTTCTTTCTCTGGAGTCTGAGGTCTGAGGTCAGCCCCATGTCTCAGGGTGCATATATCTCCCCCAAAGTTGGGCTTCCTTTTTGGAATTATTCTCAAGAGAGAAGAGTGAGCAAAGACTGGAGACGTAAGACCTCTGAACTACAGTTTCTGTATGCACAGAAACAAACTGATACCTTAAAGCTTCAGAACTTGTAAAAATTGTTTTCATTGTATATTTGTGTAGATTTTTTTAAACTATTCTTGTTGATTTAATATAATTTTGCTTATTATATTGCCCTTCGTAGTGCTTAATTTGTGTAGAAGCAGAGGCAGTGGAGATCAATATTACAACACTTACACTTTGCTGAAGAGTACTTATTGACTGCCTTTTCACCTAATTACTTGTGACCATCTAGGCTTTAGCCTTTAAAAAAATTAAAGGGAGTTCTTAATCCCATTTGGAGATGACAAGAAAATATCTTCTCATGCTTTGCAGTGGGCTTCATGTTACCTGTTAAACCACTGCACATCTGTGATGAGAAGCCATTTGAAAAGTAATTAAAGCCATGGGGTCTGTATGTGTATTATGTATAAATCTCTGAAGTTGGCTTTTGTGCCAGGAGTATTTTTCTCCTCAAAGAAATTATAATTTCAGTGATCACAGTCTAAGAAGCGATAAACTGTTGAAGAGCCGGCTCAATTAATGACCTTAATTTCTAAACTGAAGTGTCTGTTTAGGAGCATGTGAGTGAATTATGCTCAGATTTAATTATGAACTCAGTATACTATATTAACTTTTGGAAGCCAACCTGTCGAACACCAGCTGTGTGTTTTAGTGACAGGTTTTGATAGGAGTCAGTAGCCTTTTTGTTTTAACAGATGAATTTACTGTCCACATCATGGAAAAAAGGGAGTGTCCATAGCTAGAGCATTCATATGAGAATGTTGCTGGTCCTCTACTTCAGCTGTGAAAATTCATACCTGACACTTTTTAGTTGTCATTTTTTTCTTGTACACTATTGAAAGTTCCTTGTTTCAATGGTATTTTATAATACCTCAAGTAACCATTGTTAGGAGGTTGAATTAAATTTTTTCCTATATCCTAATAATATTTGAAATTCCCTCCACACTAAAAAAAATCAAGGTCATTTTGATTCCTCTCTGGATTACTAATCAAGCTGGTGAAAGACAAAATGGCTCCAGCTTTCATGGAAAGCTGTAGGGATTTTGACATGCTGTAAGCAGAGTAGAGAGAAATCTGCTTCAGGGGCCTGATGAAATGAATGCCGATTCACTGTTAGCTTTGATCTCTGGCTGGTAATGTTGGCTTATTCCTTACAAATATTCTTTTTCATCTCCTTTACAACTTCTTTCCTGAAAGCATGACTATGAGTTCTCAACTGAACATAATTGTGCTATGGTGACTTTAAAAGTGCTGTCTGTGACTAAACCTTGGTAACCAGCTGTGTGATTGTTCTGACTTAGCTCCAATTCTAGGGAAAAATAGTGTTAGCCTTAATGACATCACTGTTTCTTGAGATAAATGCAGACTGAATGTAGACTATTATATCCTCCCTTTTGTGAGTATGGATACCTACATGTGTCCTGAGAATGTGTTTTATGTGACAGTAATTGTGCAGCCCAGGATGGAAAGAAAGGTCTGCTGAACTGCAGAGAACTATAAGAATATCACTGAGGATGCTTACGGATGTTAAATCACACCCTGCATGAACATACACTTTTTGATTACACAGAACTGAAAGCATTCTTCACCCAGCCTTGTCTTTCTTTGACACCTGCTTTTCCCATGTGCTCGAACAGTGAGATATGTGCCACCCTGAATTTGTTTTCTTCCTGTGCATGTCCTCCCTAATCAAATGCCACAAACTACCATTCAGTTATTGGTGATCTCTGTATATGAACCTTCTTCTGGTGTGCTAGTCAAGTCCTGTCAGGAGTGGTATAAGTGGTATAAGTGGTCGATGTAGGGCTGATTTTTTCTTTTTTTGTTGTTTCCTCTGATCTACCATTAAAAGTTTGTGCTTCGTGGAAAATACATGGTCTTGGAATAACTCTTGAAGTTAAGGGCTAGCAGAATACCTGAATAACAAAAAGAATACCACCAGCACCTAGGCCTCCAAAGCAAATATCAGAAAAGGCAAAATATCTTCTTTCAGCAAAGCATCCAATTCAGGTTATTTGCTTGTGTGTGGGATTGGCAGCTTCAGGAGGAAGAGTTTTGGTATAAAACTTGGAGTTGTTGCCAACAAATATGACAAACACCTAGTAGATGCTGAATGGGATGTTGCACAGCTGTGACTCCAATGCACTATTTGGAGTCATCGACATTGAAAGATTTCTGTGTAATTAGGAGAGGGCAAGCCATTTAATGCTACTTGTGAGGTCCTGGGTAATAATCTGAATGCCAGCAAGAGATGGAAATAACTTTCTTTATTAAAAAGCTGGTGAGTAATGGGAGAGGCTATTTCAGAGTAGTTATTGTTTCCAAAGGTATCAGTAGGGATTCTGTTTGTCTCTCCTGGATGAAGATAATTTTTAGACAGAATAGAATATAGTTTTCTGATCCATTAGTGGAGACAACAACAAGGCTTTAAATGAGAAAATCTTCCATCTGCAAGAAATTAAGTTGTTCAGGTATTATGCAGAGGAGTGTTATTTTTGAGGTCACTGAAATCCATAAATTGGCAGTGAAACACGGCATGCTCCTGGTCTGCAATAGTCAAAAGAGATGGTGAATGAGAAAAAATTGTAGCAATTTCTTTTTCTACTTCTTCATCAGAAAACAGCACGATAAACCTCATCTTGCCAATCCTCTCACTCTCCAGAAGTTAGGTTAGTGTTTCCTTGGCTTTGGTGCTGTCTGGTGTAGAAAATAGACACTTTAAGAGAGTAGACCTGAGGAAAATACCACTACAGTCTGAGAAATAGAGCTTTTGTAAAAAAAAAATAAAATTTAAAAGTCGATTGAAAAGTAAAAAATAAATTATCCAGGTTCTTTTCAAAAACAGTTGATATTTGCTTAAATGCTCAGTGTTTTATCTTCCTGCTCTTACCTTGTCCTGTGGTGAAGACCTCTCAGTGCATCTAATAAAATAATACTTCAGAATGGAAGCAGAAAAGGCAAAGCAAACTATGAAAAACAAGTCACCAAATAGTATTAAACTTTCTTAAATGTGTTAGGAACAAGAACCAAGTCAGGAGATTTTTGCATTACTTCAGAAGCATCTGGATGAGCAGTTACAGAAGAGGAGGGGGTGGTTGCTCTCAGCACCCATTGAACTGAAGATCCAGTGGCTTGCCTTGAAGACAGGAAAGTTTCAAGTTTTGCTGTATTGGTTTCAATTCTTCTTTTGAAGGACATTTAATTTAACTGCTTTCATTTCAGTAGTATGGATTAAGGGTCTAATTACAAACACTAACGACCTACTTTAAAAAATGTGTGGTTAAGCTCTGGGCACTGGAAAATGTATTATAGTCCTTCTGTTAGCACCATGTGGAGTTTCAGAATGGTGGCATTTTGGAAAGTTTCGTTTCAAAGTCAGGTTCACCATTTCATCTGAAAAATAATCTCTGGGGGAATCCTTCAAGACATCAAATCTGGACAATTTCTGATCTATCTGCTCTGATTGGAACTGTTTTCTTCAGGAGACTGACTGGGTGACCTCCTGAAGTCTATTTCAAACAATGTGAATACAAACTGAATGATCCCGTGGGGTGTATCCATTTATTTGTATTTTAAAATGGGAGGGAAAGCCTAGGGATAGCACCAAGGTATGAGATAAATGGGAGTAATAGCACAAGTGAGATAAGCTCTCCACAGACCTTGGCTGTTAGGAGCCAACACTTAAAGTTCCAGGAAGCCTTGTAATTGTGCAGGTAGAAAAGCTGAAATTCTCCTCTCAGGAGCCAGTTTTGATGGTGATTAGTGCACTGTTCAGATATGTCTCCAACACTGCTCTCAAGTGCAACAGGGCTTCAGAGACAATGTCTTCTTTGGGGTACAAGATTAAGCAGTTTTGCATTATATCACATTGCTCTCTAAGTGGAGTTTGTTTCTGAAGTACTCTTCACAAAGTGACATAGAAAGCCAGACAAGGGATGCTATTCCTACTATGAACACAAGTGTTTGTTGCATGTATAAAAGATCTATGGTCTTAAAAGTCTTTAATTCTTGTGTTTAAGCTTGTTGTAGCAGGCCAGATACTTCATACTACACTAAAAGAAAAGACTCCTTCATTAGACCTCCCTATTTTTTTTTTCTGAAAGGAGATTAAACTGTTTAAGAGCACTACATGCCAATCTTGCAGATTTCTAGATCAAGTTAGAAACCAGTGTTTGATATGAAACCTCAAATTTGTCTTTTCTCTTCTTCCCTTAAGCAAATAAAGGACAGGGTGACAATAATGGAAAGCAAACCAGTTTCCTTATTTCTGTCCCAGGACTAGGGAGGTAGGAGATCATAATAGAAACCAGCTCATCATGCTTCAAATCCTTTGTGCACCTGGACTACTACTGGCCTTGCTGCCCATTGGACATCTTTCCAGCAGAAACAGATTTACACTTGTTTACAGTTTAAAAATATGCAATTTGGGGTTCATAAACTATCAATTCATCTACATTAAGCTGCCACATTCCTCACATTCTCAGACTGTCTTCTGCTTCTGTGACTTCCCCATTCTGCTCCCATCCTAACTCCAGTTATGTTATATTTTGACCTTATGAGCTTTTTCTCTAAAGAAAAATATATATACAGCTGTCTACCCAACCTTGTACTAAACTCCTGCTTTACCTTGAGGCAGATTTTAGTATGCATGTGTAATGCATTCCAGGGCTGAAGCTCCTACATGGTTTATACTCACAGCCCAACAGTGTTATGGAGCTCTATTTTACAGGGTGTCGACAACTTTATGAGTTTTCTTTAGTTTGTATTCCAAAGCAGTTGCTTAAACTGTGAATTTGCCTGGTTTGCTTACAAATAAGCAATTTATTTTATAAATGAACTCTTTTTGGCACTTCACTGCTACTCCCTCAGTATGGTGTGTTTAACGTCTGTCATGGTTTCATCTTGCTATCAGAAAATATCATAGGAAAGAGACCACTTCCTTAAAATAACAGACACCAAGATGGCCATTCGCAGCCCCAGGTTTTTAGCACACTTCTACTTATGTAAGTAATTTGATTTCAAGGGGGCTATGCATAAAAAAACCCAATAGTGACCATATGAATGTTTACATGGTTCAGAATATGATTAGGTACCCCTGCAAGCAGTGTTATTTTTTCCAGCTCCAGTTGCTGAAGCCACTAATTACGCAATGAGATTGACAGTTGTAGAGCAGACTTTCATCAAATATATCCTCCATGAAAATATTCAAGTTTTATACATGTGAAAATCTATAACAATGAAGAAAATATAGATTTTTGGTCCTCTCCTGAAATGTAACACACGCTTTGAGACATCTCGTCTTCCCGGCAATACAGAATAAAATCTTAAAATGCGTGGATGTATTTTCTTTCAATAACATCCCAAATGGGGTTATCAAAATTGGAAGCTTTTGGAAAAGTTCTTCTCCTGTATTAGGCACACTGTGCTTGGCATAAGAGCTATGCTGATACGGTGATTGTTTTTCTCTCTCTATTTATTTCCTTATCAGTACTAAAGATTGAGGTGGAGGTAGGGGAATAACCCTTAACAAAATCACCATTTTGGGTAAAACTGCTGAATCTAAGTTAAGACTCACAGAACTTTGACAAAAATGCCCATCACTGACCTTTGATAAACTTACTGCTCTGAAAATGGTAAAAGGTTAATTTGCTGTTGCTGTATTAAGTCAAATACAATATTGCCTTTCCACACAACCTCACTTATCCTGAATTGGATTCTGTCTTATCTTTCAACTAGAGTAAACTTTACATAAACTTTGAATTACTAGTTTGGCTAGCTAATGTCACCCTTGTGTTGTATACATCAGATCTAAATCAAATGCATATTGGAAAGGCACCTGTTGGAGGGTCACAATTACAAAAGCACAGCCTGGGAATGGAAAGGATAAAATTGTTCATTGACAATATCAATCCTTTTTGAAATCAAATAAGCAGGTGATGAAATGACTCAGAGATGTCTGACAATGGGTTTATGCCAGGCCCTAGGGGAGTTACTAAATGCACAACTTAGAAGTCCTTGAATTAGTCCCATTCTGTCAAGGGACTGCCTCAGGCTGGGTGAAGTAGTTTTGTTTCATAACATTTCCAGAGTACTGAGCTCCAGAACTTGCTGATCTGCAAGTTGGTGAAGAAAATTAGGATAAACGCACATAATTGCCTACATACTCCTGAATTACTGTGTGCTGCACCGAAGCCAGGAGATCTCCTTCTGCTCCTTCCCAGCCCCTTCAGTGTTTAACACTTTATCCTGTGCTTTCTTGATTACACCAGCACAGCTGTTTGTGCACCTGTATGAAAAAGTAGACTCAGGAAACTGATCTCAGTGAAGTGGTGTGAGGAAAGCATCTGAGTGGGTGTGGGGTGTGCTGTTTGTGGGGCTGGATTGTTTGTTTATTTTTAATGGCCCTGTTTTGACTAAATTCAGCAGAGTCTACAAAATGCGCAAGTGACTGAGAGCAGTTTTGCCAGCTGAGAGAACAAAAACTAAGAAGTCTTAAATGTTCATTGATCAACTGAAAGTTGGAGATGTCATATTCTTTCAGCTATAAACAGTTTGTTAAATGCATTTTCACTCTAAAGTATTAAGGATTATTATTATTAGCTTAAAACCAGACAAATGACCAGATATATTTTAATGTCAGTAAAGGTGATGTACAAAAATGCAGCCATTTACACAAAGTGTATAGGGGGTTATTTTAGCTTTCTTCTGTCCCTCACTATCAGGAGGTAATGGCATCTGATACAGCTGCTAGGAAATGAAAGGATCATTTAAAAGCAAGCTAAGTAACCTGCAGCTACCATGTACATGAAAAGAAAGCACTTTTTACTTTCTCATCACTTTTAAAAGCTCAGTATTTACTGAGGTGATTTTTGAATTCTGGAAGCCTGTTTAGTTTGATTTATTTGTGGCTTGAGAGTTCAGATGCAAAGGCATATTTGTCATTTAATTCTTGCTGCAAGGCTTGCCAAATACCCTGTGACTCTAATGAACCTGGAGGGAGGCTTCTTTACTTATGAACATGCTTTAAATTAAAAGCACCAACTGGCAGCTGAATTTTGAAGGTTGAGTGCACAACAGGGGGAAAGAGCAAATGGTAGAGCACTGTTCATATCCACAATTGAGGACATTTTTCCCCCTGGAAAGGTGTGCCCTTATGGAGATTTTGAACAGAGTTTTCTCCACCATGCTGCTCCTTGTCCTTTTTCCTGAATGCCAGAGTTAAAACCCAGCTTAATTGTTTCTCCATTTTGCTGTATGCTGAGCACCTTAGCATATGTTTGGTTGCCAATGCAATAGGAAGCAGAAGGAACTTTGGAAAAAGCTGAAAAATAAATTAAAAAAAAAAAATAAATTGAGCTCTGGAAATCATCTTTCTTATAATGATCTGTTGAAAACCAGAGAAAAGCAGTGTCTAATCCTACCAAAGATACAGGCAGGGTCCTTTTGGTGGGAAAATCTGGTAAGGACAGATTTCCTTTTGGCAATTATAAGAATAGAAACTACTTCTCTCCTAAGGCTCACATAAAAATATTTCCCCTCTGCAGGGGGAAGACTGAGCTCTTCTTCCCTTCCCCTAATTGGAGCTCCATCTTGAAGCTTTGAAGGATCTACTTGGTGCCTCTTGCCTTGATTTAGCCTTTGCCAAGGAATTGCCACAGCATCAGCAGCAGTCAGGAGTATTTGCAGGCAGCAAGCCCTGCGCCCCAGCTGCTGCAGTGGGGCTTTCTTCCTTTTGGATTCTGGCTGGTCCTTCAGCTTGCTGTGGATCCCAGTGTATGTGCAAAGCCTTGTGAATATACTTCAACCCCTTCTGCCTCCTAAGAAGGTGCACAGAGTTGCTCTCAGCGCAGCAATCCTCCACACTCACACAGAGGTCAAATGGTCTTTCTGTGCTTCTTGACAGGAAGTAGGAAAACACTGAATTTTGGCTGTTGTAGCTCATATAGTAAAAGCTAATCGCTAATATAATAAATCCATGCTGAGGAGGAAAAAAAGACGATGGTGAAGAAAAAAATATCTAAGGACTGTTTGGACAATTTGTAAAGCAGGGACACCTTGGCCTTTGTATCAATTTACACCATGGTTTCAAAGGTGGGGGCTTGGGAGTGTTTCTGTGTTATTGTGTGTTTCTTATTTGTTTTATTCCTTTACTGAAATGATGTTAAATCACAATTTAGGTTGAAGTCTCTTTTTTCACTTTATTATAAGGTGAGTTGGTACACAAATGAATTTAGAAATCTCAAATGCTCTGTGCTTCCCAGCTTGAACTGGAAGGAAGTTAAATGATAGGAGAATTTCTGGTATGGTTTTTGTGACTGAAATTTGAGAAAATTCAGCACAATAAAACTGAGAAAATTCAGCACAACAAAAATCTGAGCTCTAGGAACAGAGGAAAATGGGCTTAAGGTGCAGACACTTTGCCAGACATGCATGCCCGTGGTTTAAATCAGGCTTTCATTCATAAAGGGATACAATTATGTATTTATTTATGCACTTTTCAGGAAAATATTTTGGCTTTAAACTAAATAAATCCCATAAATTTGAAAGGGACAGTGGATTATGCAGAATATATTTTTATATCAACCAGCATAAAGCAAATCCTAAGATCTCTAGATGTTATCATGTTGAGGCAGATAAAAAGTAGATATTACTGAGTGTGATAATATCAATCCTCTACTAAATTTCTACAAATTTTTAATTTGAGGTACAAGTGAACAAGTGAAGACATTGGGGGGAAATCTTATTTTTCTGATGGATGTTGTTTCTCAGTAACAGTTAGGGTAGGATCAACTTGTACTCTGTTTGAAGTCAGGCATTCTAATGACCTTTAAATGTAGGGACATTCACCTTCATCTGGCTAACCAGATTCATATTGCACCTGGATTATGGGCTGAGCAAACTGTGGGATGTGGCAAAGCAGTAAGGATGAAGAGGTGAGTTTTGCTGCACTTCTGTGAATCATTTCCCCCTCCATGAAGGTACCAAGCAGCCAAGACCTGGCCAAAAGGTGATTTGGAGAGTGAAGGTGTCAGTTTTATTACACTAAAGAACAGTGGTGAGGATGTGCACATTTTGCAGCTTTCAGACAAACATTTAGACACCAAACCAAATTATTAGTAGCCCCTCTGTACTTTCTGTTTCTTTCAGCCTCATACAAGAGGCTGTCCTGTAAAAACAGACTAGGTTGCTTCCTTTTTTTCTCAAAGCTGGTGCCGGTTCATTTTCCCCTTGACTTTTAATAGAAGAAAATCTAAAGAGTTGCATCAGGTCTCTCTGTGTGATTGGTTGACTGCACACAGTTGGCTAATCCAACTTTTAGGGACAACAGGATCATCTGCAGACATTACATTTCTGCCAATTTTCATCTGCTTTATTTCACTGTAGTTTCATTCATCCTCATGAAAAACAGTAATTCTGGGTTTTTACCATCAAATATCCCAGCTTCCAAGCATCCAGATCAGATTGAAAGGCATAACTGAAATCTCCACTAAGCATTCTGTGGAAGAAATACAGACCCATTTAAGTAGCTCTAGGAAAACTGCCTTGTGTATAAATCTTCACCAGATGCAAAACTTCCCATTAAAGATAGTTAAGGCTACAGTAGTTGCAGCTTCAAAGACAGGGAGACATGAGAGCTGAATTATCCATTTCCACGTGCTTCATCTGCAGTCTGCTTCCCTTTAACATGCTATATTACCATCTGGGCCTGCTAATTGTGCTTCATGAGTGCACATTGTAACTGACTTGCCAAAAGCCAAGGTATTAATCTCTCTAATCTTCCACTGAGGTTTATGTTCTCACAGTTGCACTGAATTGCAAATTGGCTGTTTTGTGGCCACAGTAAATGGTGGGGCAGGGACTCTCTGTGAATTTTTTAAATATGGAAACTAGTCTGTTGTCTGTGAAAACAACTACTAAACCAATTACTGCTTTACAACCTTACTGAGGTTGGTTATACCTCATACAGTTCATCTTGGCCCATCAATCTGGCCTGTCCAGTTCCCTCTGCAGAACCTTCCTACCCTCCAGCAGACCAACACACCAACTGAGCTTGGTGTCATTTGCAAAATCACTGAGGGTGCATTCCATCCCCTCATCCAGATTATTGATAAAAATATGAAACAAAACTGGGTCCAGCAGTCAGTCCTTTCAATGCAAAGTAATCCATTGTTCTAAAACACATTTATAGAATCACCACAGTACATAATTTTGCACCACTGACAGCTTTTTCTCAAGGTGTGAATTAAGGAGTTTTGAAAACCAAGGTGCTTCCTGTTACAAGTGGACTTCATTCCTTTTTAATAGGGTTTTAAATGTGGAGATCTGTCTCTACCTGTGTAGAGGATGAGTGGAGCTGCAGCATCCACCAAGCTATGGAGAAGCTCCTCCCCATCAAACTCCATGGGGCCTGTGGTTCAGGGATACC
>WEIU01012261.1:123337-146059 GCA_013389925.1 Aegithalos caudatus | reverse complement strand
AAATTAGGATCAATTTCTTTAAGTGTCTTTGTCAAGAGACATGTGGATCTTGCATACAGGGTTTTTGGATCTTCTTTTTCTTGTAGTTCTTTTTATCATCACAAACCAACACTGAAGTTTCTCCCAAATAACTTCGATAACTATGTTAAAGGCAATTTAGTAGGATCTATATTACTAAGGTATAATTTTTCCCAGCAGTGTAATTTTAACTTCATCTAAGGCACAAGACTGCTCCCTTGGGCCTGCTGAAAGCAAATATTGCTATAGTTTTCACTGTTAAAAGAAAAAAAAAAAAAAAAGAAAAAAAAAAAAAGAAAAGGGAGAAGAAAAAAGAAAAGAAATAACTGTATGAAACTTAACCCCTGCTTGTAGAGCTTTTGCCTAGGCAAATAGGGTGAATAAGTTTTATTGGGAGTAGCTCCATAATGATTGTCAGAAGATCATGGGAAGGTAGAAAGATAAATTGAGGGACTGTGTGAGGAAGATGGTAAAGTAATACTCTTTTACCTCATGTAACAAGTCTTGCCTCTGCATGGTGTTTGAGAGAGTAAGGAGGAGTCTTATGGAAAGGTGAGAGGCTGGGAAATGACACCCTGGATGAATATACTGAGGACAGCAAGTTGGGATGCTGATGAGCAATGTCTGCATAGAGTTAAGAAGGAAGGATGCCCTGTGCTGCAGCCCTGTAGGCAAGGGCCCCTTGTGAATGAAGTGATGGTCTCTACCACACTTGTGTTGATGTGCAGGTGAAGATTTTGTTGAGCTTTACATTCTGATTTTGGGCGATTTTTTTTTTCCCAGTGATAATGCCATTTCAATAGGGATTTTAACAATGTTTAGATTTTATTATGGTGAAGGTAGGCATTTGCATTAACCATTCAAAAAGCTGAGATAGGTATAAAATGCCTTTGGAACACATATAGCAACATATCACTTATGTAAATGCTATAGGTCCCAGTCATTAAAGAGTCATACTCATATCAATGAGATGAGAACTTCTTGCAGTCAGTGATTTAACCACAGTCTGTCATGTACAATGGTTGGCAAAGATGCTTTAGCACATATTACTATTTAGAGCTTAAAATATAAGCCAGCTGACAACTGGAGTAGCAAATATACTTCCATTATATGGTAGTAGCAGCAAAATTATCATCTTGAAAGAGCCTCACAAGCAGGGATATTGATACCAGGACTTGTACAGTCATGCATTCCAGCACTCTTTCTTACCCCCTCCCCCTTTTCAGACAAACTCCAGAATAAATAAGGCACTAACTTTTAGATCTATTCTGAGGTCAGGTCTGAAGGATGTTTTCTTTAGGAGAGCAGCACGATCCCTGTCTCATTGAAGTATCTCTCAGTCAGGCCTTGCTCTTGTGAGCCTGAGGGCTGTTAGCTTTAAATGCATCAGCAGCTGCTAATTGCTGCAGTACAGCAGGAGGAGAGCCAGTCTCCAGAGCACTGCCTTAAGATAAATAGTAGTGCTGATAGTGGTGTGTGAAATAGCTAGATGTCAAATCAACACTAGGATTTACCTGCAAGTGTTCAGAGGATGGAGTTTTTCAGTAATTTGGTTTGGGGATTTTTTGGCTATGATTCTGGCATTAACTAGGAAAGGAAAAAGTTCACTGCATTTAACCATGACTCTCAGTGCAAGCAGATTTATGCAAATTTTCTTGGAAAGTGGTGCCTGCAAAAAACCTCAATTCTGGAATTTAAGTTTTTATTTCCCCTAGGAAATGCCTGTACTTGTTGATTTTTGGGTCATAGTTAGAGTTCACTCTACTGCTATTCATTCATTGAGCAAATAAGGATAAATCGAAATTTAAGTGTCGGCAAGTCCTAAATGAGCCTGCACTGATTTTTGTGCAAAATTCTGTTATTCCCCAATATAAGAAGGATGTGAACCTGTCAGAATGAGTCCAGACTAGGACCATGAATATGATCAGAGGGCTGGAGCACTTCTATGAAGACAAGCTGAGAGATGTTGGGCTGTGGAGGCTGGAGATGAGAAGGCTCTGGGGACACCCTATAGCAATGTTCTGGTACCTAAAGGGAGCCTACAAGAAAGTAGGACAGGGACTTTGTACAAGGGTATGCAGTGATAGGAACAAAGGCTTTAAGCTGAGAATAGAGATTTAATTTAGATACTATGAAGAAATTCTTTACAGTGTGGGTGATGAGACACTGCAACAACTTGCCCAGATGCCCATTCCTGGAAGTGTTCAATGCCAGGTTGGGATGTGCCTTATTTTTGACAGAAAATTTTTGAAATTACTCCACTGTGTACAGATTTAAAAGCTTGACTTCACAGCTGTGTTTTACAGTCTTGACTGATGTTGTTTCTGAACTGCCTGGAGACAACATGATAAATATTTTTCATTACTATATCCAAGTATAGTCCAGAAGGATTTCTTTTGTCATTGAGTTGTTTCTAGGAATATTGCTGACTGAATTGTATAATGTTAGGTTGATACCATGGCTTTCTGCAATCAAATACTATCTTGCTGAATAACTTGGGGTTAAAGTTAACTTTGAGAGTAAAAAGATCTAATAAGTTGTGGATTTGGTCTGGTTTCTGCTTTGTCCCTATATTGTGTTTGAATGAGTCCTCCAGTTCAGGCTGTAGTGTTTGGCAGATTGCTTCTGAAACAACAACTTGAATAAAATCCACCCAGGCTTCTCTGAGTCAAAATGAGCCCTGGCCACTGGGGAAAGCTCTTCTCAGCAGGCTGGATAGAGTCATCTCACACTGTTCCTGGGAGGAATTAGGGAAGGAATTTAGACACCTTCTTATATCAAAGAGTTTTTTAATGGGTATTAAGAATTGCTTTACTCATTACTGTTTTCTTTTTAGAAAACACTTTTTGATAGTTGCAACTTTGTCACTGAATTCTTCAAATTTTTAAGGGCTGGACTCTCAGCTCTGCCTACCTGCACTGCTAGATGAGCCATACAGACAGTCTGGGAACACTCTTGTGTTTGGGGTTAAATCCCAAGCTTGCTCCATTCATTACTGCTCTAAGGGATCAATTAAAGAAGGTTTTACTTTAATCTACAGCTGATTCCAGCCCCTAGGAATGCAAGCATTTGGGTATTCTTGGGCACATACAGGCTGTACCTAATCTAGCATAGAGAAATCTGAGTATGAAGTAAAATGAATTTGCATTTCCAAATTTGTCATCTTTGCTAATTAGCATAGCCGCAGGCAAGCTCAGATAGGTCTTTAAGGAAACCTAGAGAAAAAATCTCAGAAGGCATAACCATTAGAGAGGCTGTGTCATTCCAGCTAATCAGGGTTTAATTTCCCTCCCCTCCATTTCCTAACCTATTAACTGAACTGTGCTTGTGGATAATGGTTTTAGAAGTCTGCCTGTAGTCAACTGTATTTTACCAAAAGAAATCCCACTCAGTGTATGAGAAATTCTGCTTGGGAGATCATATTTCTGGATATGTATTCTTTGAAAGTGCAGCTATTTCATATTCAACAACCAGTTACTGTTACCTGGCTGCAGTGCCATAATACACTGACTTTGATTCTCTCTTTTTACATTGCCTGTCTACTTCAAAGTCTGTTGTTTTAAGGCAGCATAGAACACCAATTGATGTGAAAGTGATTTGGAGTCTTTATTGCTCAACTGGCACACAGGAAATGACCATAAATGTGTCATCAAATGGGAACATTTTGCATATTTTTTTCCAGAAAACTACACAGTGTATAAGTGATTAATTAGCTTTGATGCACAATTTTTTAATGGAACAGCTGTCCATCACCAGTAGTGTTATTCAAAGCAGTTTTCTGCTGATGAAACAATAGTGTTTTCAGTATTTTGTGACCTGTAAACAAGCTGCACATAGCACGTGGCCTGTTAAATGGGAGTGGAGATGGTACTTCAGTAAGATGTGTGCTGCTTTGTGAGTTGTCAGCCTACAGAAGAGAGCAAAACAGAAGGTACATGAAAAAAGCTGCCAAAAAATGGTAGAGGGACAAAAGTTCTCTGCATGTGCAATGAAACATGGGTACAAAATGTGTTTCCAGATCCCTCCTTCCTGTTTGTCACCATATGATATTTTCATGTTTAAGTTTCTTCATCATTTTGGCTGAGCCCATGGATTTCACTTCACAGCATCTGCTCCAAGGGTCCACCTCCCAGTCTGAGATATGAGGAATGGGCTGCATCCTCCTACACTAGTGTAGAAGAGGCAGGGCATTAAGACAACCACGTCACCACCCTGATGTAGGAGTTTGCTGCACCTCTTACTGCAGGAACATCTAATGGACCCATGAGGGGAGGATCCCAAACACATGGATATTTGTGGCTGTGCCTCAGATGCAGAGCAGCTCTGCAGTACTAATGACAAGGCATGTTTCTGTGTTGATTGTTTCAAGTAAACCCTGGAAGTTGAATCCAGTGGCTCCAGCACCGAGGGAGGAGTCTGGGAAAGCAGTCTAACTTTCTAGGTTTGACCCAAACTTCCTCTGTGGCCTCATTGCTGTCTTTGGGATCCAGATATTCCAAAGTGTTTGAGAACTTAAGGGGCTTGGGACGATATGAGCTCAGTCTTCATTCACTCTTCATCCAAATGGCTCAGGATCAAAATTAGCTATTGTTTCCCTTTACCTTTCTTGGCACAAATATTATAATGCTTGCTATTTCCAGTGCAAACTGAGAACTCACAGCATTTGCCTTTCTCTTCTGCTTGCCAACAGACAGCAACCAATGCTTCTGGAGACTGTGATTTTTCCTGTTCCCTTTGATATCTACCCTGCCTGCACTCCTGCAGTCTCCCCAAGGAGGACAGCACACAAATTTGGATTTAACTCTGACTACTATATGACAGGTTCAAGCAAATATTCGGACTGCTTGAGTAGTTCCAGATGCAGGGACTGCCTCCTGTTAAAATATATAATCTGTGAATGATCAGTGGGGTATGGAATTGACTGGGATGTCTCACTGGGCCACAGTTAGACAATATAACAATACCTGCAGAAAGAGAAAAGAAATTAAGAGTTGTTTTGCGATTCTCTGCTGTTGTTGCTGTGATCTCCTCTTCCCCACACTCCACTCATCTGTCCTGAGCTGATTGCACAAACTATGACCTTCTATTTCTCTAAGCAGATTTCAACAGGCAACTGCATGAAAAGGCAGTGTGGGAGGTGCATGACATTCCTTTCTGTGTGTTGACTCTAAGAATTAAAAAAAAAAACAGACCCTTTCCAATACATCTTCAGCTGATGGAAGTTGGAAGAAAAATGCCCCAGTTTGACATGTCTGGTAATCTGGGATGGAATATGAGCACTATCTCATCCCAGTTACCCTTCTTATATATTCATTCCATGCTGAAAAGTAGAACGGCCTCTCTTCTTTCACTGGGATGACTTTATGGAATTCCCAGTTCTGGCAGAAGCAGTGATCAGTTCTTTAAAGGTCTGTAACTGTGTTTGATGACGGTGACAATAATCTTGTTCTCCACAATTTACTTGTCAGCTATAATCCTGTTGGGAAAAAAAGGAGAGAAAAGGTGTTTTGTGCTTCTCCCAAGCACACATTTTTGTGCCAAAGCAATATCTGTGTATTGATGTCACCTTCACTACTCTCTTCCTCTGTAATCATCAGACCAGGCTGGATCTGGTCTTGTAATGTTGTAATATCAAATTATATTGGTTCATAAGACTACTTAAGTGACCTTGCTTGTTTGCCTGAAAAAAGATGTTTTATTTCTGTGCTCACCTTCTCCAATCCATGACAAAACCTACAGCTCAGCAAGAAATACCTTTCCTACCACTCAGAGACAGGGAATGTTTTGCTTACCATGTCAACAGCCCTGCTAAATAGTTTCCAGCACAGCTGGAGCAATTGGCAAGCTTGGTGGTTCGTGCTCACTCCTGGCACCTCTAGATAAGCAAGAAGATTTGCAATTTGGAAATCCTGCATAAGGTAGATGTGCCTAAGTGCTCATGGAGCCATTTCCGACAAAATGTATAAAATGTATAAAGAGTACAAATGTAATTTTATTCAAACTCAATCCTTTCCCTAAAGGAAAGATAGCTTTGGATCTTGTACTATAGGCACCAGCATAACTAAACAAAAGTGTTTTGATTTAAAATAACTTAATTGTGACTGTATTTCCAAAAAGCACCCCTCAGCTTTATGGATTAAAAGAACACAACACACACACACAAACACAAAATAAACCAAACCAAAGAAACCAACATTTTTTTCCTTCTAAATGACTTGAGGAGGAAGTTGTAGATAATCAGCTATATTGTTAGCATTATGGGAATGCACTTGTATTCACATTGCTCTGGAAGTGACAGGACAGGCAAAATCCTCCCAGTGGACTACTGAGAGGCCTGGTAATATATTTTTATTAGATTTCCTAGATCTGAGTTGACATTTCATTCGACTTGGCTGAAGAGTGACACAGGAACATTAATTTAGTGTAAGCTACATAGCTGTAAAATGTGAACAAAACAATGATTCAGAGCTCTTATTCTAGCAAATAAAAGTTGGTCTTTATAGTGAGCTTTTGGGGATTTGGTGTCTTGGAGGTTTTTTTCAAAGGAACACAAGAAATTAGCTCTTCCAGTTAGTCAAGGAACAAACAAAAAGTTGCATCAGAGTTTCCTGTATCACTGTTTTGGAAAGAGTACATGCTTACAGATTTGTACTCATTAAATACAGATTTGTATTCATTTTATTAGGTTAGAAAAAGATGTCATTGAAGTGAAGCAACTCTGCTGCGTAAGTGGTCTGAAATAAGTTTTGAATGTTATCTTGTGATTTTTTGTTTTGAAAAAACAAATGTTTCCAAGATGAACCCCAGAGAAGCAGTACTCAGGCCCCTCAAAGGAAGCTGTCCATAATTTCTGTAGCATTGCAGGGGACAGTCAGTGGCTGTTAGATGAATGAATCCCCCCTCTGAAAGCTTGCTGCTCTTGCGTGTCCCATGGGGAAGCATGGCCTAGAGTCAAATCCATATCCTGGCACATGCAGGAAGGGAGCAAGCAGCTCTGTAGGGCTTAGCTGCCTTCTGGGGTGGCTGAACCATGACAAGCAGGTTTTAAGATATGGAATGCTTCAGCAATGTCTCACTTGCTTTTTGTTTCTCCCACTGCCAGGAGTTACTCCTTGTACCAGCACTGACACTGATGTGAATTGGAGCAGCCACAGACTTGCACTGCATTCCTCAGGCTGATCTGCCCGAGGGGTGAGACACCTTTCCAGCACTTGGGATATTTTTGTTTAGATCTCTTTTCAAGAATGGATGCACCATCTACCCTTGTCTTGTGTGGAATGAACTGTCTGCCTGGAGGTGGAGGAAGAGACTGGGGACAGCTGCATTGAGTTACCTGTCTATACAACCCAGCTAGGTTGGCAGGGCTTGGTTCACCTTTTAAATCTTTCCATCACTAATAACCCTATCTGAATTTCAACATCCAAAGATGAAAGCCTTCATAGTTTATTACAGTTCATATGTCTATTCAGTCCACACAATTAATTTTGCTTTAGCATTCATACTTACAGCCAAAATATCTGATTCTTGACTTTTTTTTCAGGGTAAATTTATTGTGTATTGAAAAACGTAGTCCAACATGGTAATGCTGAAACCATGCTTGAATCAGGAGTCTTTTTGTAGTGCTGCAGGAAATTCTCCCTGGCTGTGTTGCCATTTGACTGAGTTTTTAAGTAGGTTCCCATAAGGCAATATCTGCTGGAGTCCTATGAACTGGATTAGACTTTGTGTCTGAGATACAGCTCAGTAAGCTTCACACTGCATGGTACAGTTTAAACACCATTCCATGTGCTACCATGTTGCCTTGCATATTCATAGGTTTTAACACCTTTTGGGAAAGGCAGGTTTTTTATGGAATTGGTGGCATCAAAGCTGTCCCAGGACTTGAAGTACTTGCTGATTTGAGGTGGATCTGCAGTATTACCAGTACTAGTAACAAATTAAAACACTTTCCTGAATATGTACCCTTGTTAAGAGGACTTCATTTACTTTCTTTCAATGACTTCCAACTGCGTTGCTCTCAGCATGCATCATCCGTGTGCAACCTTGTAAATAGCTTCTAGTTCTTACAGCACTGATATAAATCAGAGGGCCATTTTCTCTAGGGGACTTCAGCCTTAAGCTCTACAGCTTGTTTTGAAATGAAAACCGTGTTCAATTAAGGTGATTTGTTTGCTGCACAAAGATTTAAGTATCTCATACTGCCATTTATAGAGAGGCAGAGCTGGGAGGATATAAACGCAGCATGAGTATTTCTTGTGTGTTCTGCTTTCCACTTCCACCTATCTCTTTTCCAGATATCTCCAGCTGAGATACAGTCTGCTGGAAGTGGGGTGTGATGAGAGTGCCACCAACAGTGTAGGCTGTGAGATTATCTATTCATAAATGATTCTGTTCACAGAGGTGGAGAAAAGACTAGGGTGCATCTCACACACGCTGGCTTGAAGTTAAGTTCCTAAATAAATATCCTGCTTTTCAAGACAACTTGCTAGATACAAACCAATGGAAAAGTAGAACAGGAAAAAGTGCTCCTGAACCAATATTCTTGGCCTTGAGGGGGGTTAAAATATATAAAATTGCTTTGAACCAAGATATTGTCTTGAGGGTTTTTGTGTGTCGTTCACAGAAGGAGTTAGAAGGATATTTGGCAAAACAAAGTTCAGAGTGCTCTGTGTTTTTGTATTTTCCTGGTCCCATATGGATCCACCTGTAAGGTTTCTGCAGGGACTGTCAGTGTATCAGCCCATTGCCCTGCTTTGTGCAGCTCAGCCCCCCTTCACTGGCCTTGATCTATATCCCCTTGGTAACTTTTGGCTCTCATTCCTGTAAAACTGGTCAGGCTGTTACCAATTCCAGACACAGCCGCAGTAACAAAGCTTATTTTGCTGAAAAAAGTGGAATTTCTCTTTCTGTGAGCAGGTCAGGAGGAAAGAAATGCTGCTCCTGCTACAGGGCATATCAGGCCTGTGACATACTGTGGGATGGGGAGACAGATCTCACATGTATCCCTGACATTTTTCTTTGCTATATGGGTGACTTTTCAGACAACACCATGAAGATTACCAGAAGGGAATCCCACATAGTTTCACTCAGATCTTTTGACTTTCAACAACTCTGTTCTTGCCTCTCTGTGTGCAAGATTTTTGCTTCTCCTGCTGCAGATGAGCTCTATTGTCCTTGCCTCTGTTCTGCTTGTGCCATAGTGAATGACTGCTCTGGAATAGAGAACAGGGAGTAGGACCTGTACTAACCTGTCACAGGTGTGATCTCAGGGCCAGATCCTCAGGAACTGAAGCAGCAAACACCAAAGGCTTTCACCCCCATGACACATATGCTCTGCGATTTACTTCAGGCTACATTTTATTTGGTCCCAAACTTCCAATGTTTTTGGATCTCTCTCAAGGAAAACCAACCCATGAGTCTTTACTTGCTCTACCACAGGACACAGTTTGAGACATTGTCTGAAGTGCCACATGAAGATACCCTCAGGTGGATGAGGGTATCACTTGAGTGCACACATCCATATCCCTGCTGATAGTCCCCATGCTGAATTTGGACAGCATATGTCATATGTCTTGAAGGGGAAAGTGAAAGGCTTAATCCCAAAATTGCATCAGCTCATCCAGAATAGGCAAGGAATGATAAGGAAAAAAGAGCTGAGAGGGCACAGAGAGAGCAAAGTAAAGTAAAAGGGAGAGAAAATCAGATCAGGACACTGCCATGGAAAGATGATGGGGCCTGGAGACCCAATTGCAAGGAGGGAATTATGCATGAGGAGGCTGTGAAATGTCTGCATAGCAAATGACTCTTTCAGCAACTGGTGTAGAGAGGTCATGGTGTAAGAGAAATGAAAGCTGAACAGATATGGGGTGAAGGGAAGAGGGAAAGGCAAGGAAATCTCTTGTCTGTGAATTTCTTGAAGTGGGTGGTATACCCTGAGAAAGTATTCCTACAGACTTTCCTTGTTCTTAAGCTTTTCCAGTCATTCACTGTTGGTCCTATCAAAGATGTTTTCCCTTCTCTTGAGGAAGTGGTTATAACATGGCATATACAGAGGCAGCATTTAAATATACACTCATAAGAAGAGAAAGGGGATGATGTATCAGAAGAGAAATAAGGAGTATTAAGATGTGAAGATGGTGTTGCTGGAGGTGGAAAGTACAGAAGTGGGTAGGATATAGAAGAGAAGGATGCATGATGGCCAAATATATGGACAAGATTCTGTATGCTGAGAGCAGTGTAGCTGTAATATTCAGGTTACTGTTGCAGTCCCTGTTTTGGTCCTCCCACTGTCTCCATTTGCTTTATGTCTTGGAATTTTTTCTCTCACAAAAACAGCCAGCCTGCATCTGGGGGAAAAGGGAAACACAGCAAACTGACCTTTACAGTCAGGGATGCTCTTGGGTGCTTCTTGTACTTTTATCCAATTGTGCAGTACTCTTTAGCTAACAACAAAACTGAATCATAGCAAAATTAATTGCTGATACAGTGCAAGGGAACACATCACTTACACATGCAATTTAGACACTGAAGGTTTTTGCAGAGGGAGGAGAAAAGTAGTGGTGTGCACAGCTTTGTAGAGCTGCTCCAATACTGTTGCAGCCCGAGTTGCTCCAAATCCTTTGGGTACATTTTCAGCTTTTTCACAGTCATGTGCACGCTTGATTACTGTGTTCATGCAAATCTCCAGTTGAGAGAGAGAGAGTCAGTAATTCTGGCAAAGCAGGAAAACTGGTAAACTGTGGGAGTCTTGACAAGGCCATTTGTTGTCATAGTCTCAGGAGGACGCTTGTGGTCTAAGACTAAAAGGGTTCAGGGGAGGGAGTAGGGGTAGAGAAGGAAAATGTGAAGAGTTTATTGGGGAAATACACAGATGGATAAGAAGCTGGCTTATAACTAATCTATAGAATTACTATAGAGTTGCTGGCTATTTTGTGTTAAAAGGAAAATAATTAGTATCCTGTAATTAAATATGTATTATACATATGGAACTGGTATTTTATCTTTCTCTAGATGTGATAGATATGAGTTTAATTAATATGTTTCTGTGAAATTTTCCTGACTAGATGAGTCATGGTGTTTATGTATATGTGTATGTATATTATCTATGTCTGTGTTGATAATCTCTTTGCATTTACATGACCTAAACTTCCAAACTCCAGCCAGGGACAGGAGGAAAATCTGTAGGGTACTAGAGGGAGTTTGTAGAGAGCTGAAGGGAGTTTCTATACAGTGTAAAACACCCTGCCCCAGGGAAGGTACCTGGGCATTCCTACCTGAACCTGAGAGTATGTTAACCCATTGAACTCAGTGTTTTGTGGGCTTCCTTTATCCCTGAAGGATGAAGACTGTGACCATCACTTTGATCAACAGACATCAAAATTGCAACAAACAAGTCTTGTCAGGGGATACACAGGTGGTCACTTCATACCTTTCTTCTCTTATCCTTTGTTTCTCTTTCTTTCTTTTCTGTTATACTTTTAATTATATTTTTATATTACAGGTGTTATTTTTATGCTTTTATGCTGTCGCATTCCTAACCAAAATGGCTAAATTTTCAAATTTGCCAAGTGTGTTATTTGACCTTCTAAAGTGTGCAAGCAAAAGTTTATCAAGTTTATCCTGAAAATGTTGTTCTTTCTTCTGCACACTGCCCAGAGTAAATCAAACAACCTTCCCCTAACCCGACAAGTGGACCTGGACATCATGATAGTAGTACTTCTATATTGATGCATATTCTCCCTTAAAAAAGTATTGATGCCTTCAGCTTTTGACAATTGCCTCTAAAACCTGGAATGTTTGAGAAGGAATTTCTAAGGGAAGGAAAATCCACTGTCCATCTACAACTTTGCTATACAGTTGTGCTTATTTTCAAGATTTGGAGAAAGGAGAATGACAGAAAACAAGAGATTTCCACTACATATTACTGCCCAGAATCAAATTATGATCTGTACTATACTTCTCTTATCCTGCTGGTTTTACTGAAATGTCAGCTGTAACTGCACAGCAGAATTTGGTTTACCTCTCTGAAGAGTAACTAACTTAAAAACCAGACATTTGTAGCATACCTTTGCATTCATATGTAGTACATCTTCACATACATGTCTGTGATTACACATATTCCTAGATCCACACAATCTGCTAGGTTTTATAAGCATAATTTCAGAATAATCTCGCTCACTGACCGAGATAATTGCCACAACACCCAAGGGTTGGTTCAGCTTTTTCAGTAGCAATGCTTGCTTGAGCAGCTTGACCTTTAGGTTCAGAGTATAACCCTCTGACAGGGGAAAGGAAGATAAATTATAGAGAAGGACTGCTGGCTTTGAGCATGAACTATTTGAGTTTTAACATTTTAAGCACATAACTTAAACACTGCTGTCTAAAGAGAAAATAATTTGGTCATCTCTTTCATTTCATATCACATTCATAACTTAAAAGGCAGCTGCTTCCTAACACTGATGAAAACACAGCCAAGTTTTGTACAACCCCATGTGCATAAGCAGCTCTTGCCATAATTCTATGGCAGGTGTCAAAACATTTGGTGACATCCTTTGCAAAGGGTGAGTGAAGTCTGAACAAGAGTCCCTGCTCTGAATCTGGCCAAAGCAAGCCAAGGAGTGGATGAGAAGGCCAGCCCAGGGCAATGCAGGTAGTTGGCACCTCTACGCTGACAGCCTGAGGTAGCTAATGAGAGCAGCTTTGGAAGAACTTGCTATGGTCCAAAGGAGGCATAAACATCCCTGCACAGGAATGTTTCTGGAATGTTTAATGACATTATTCTACAGGATCCTTCTAAGATAAAACAAACTGGTCTAGATGGGCTGCCAGAAAATTAACATAACATTTCTGCTTCCTTTACACAACAGTGACCAAGGGGATACCAGGGGGGTCTATAAGGCTATGGTGTCATTTGATGTCAAGTCCCATAGTTATTACTTTTTTTCTGTAGATTGTCACTCACTCTAATTCCAAGGCTGCCATATTTTAGAGGGGGATAGCCCATTTCTACACCACAGATGGTTTAATGTCCTGCCAGATCCTTGTCATTAATTCATGTTTTGTTTACTTTCTGAGAGATGATGAATGGCAGGATGGGGACTGGGGTAACAAGGTGATGCCTACAATAAACAAAGATCAGGTTCATGACCATCTGAGGAACCTGAATGTACATGAGTCAAGCCAGAGTGCTGAGGGAATTGGCTGATGTAGCTGCCAAGCCACTCTCCATGATATTTGAAAATCCATGGCACTCAGGTGAAGTCCCAGGTGACTGGAAAAGGGGAAATTTTGTACCCATTTTTAGAAAGGTTTGAGAGTAGGACCCTGGGAACTACTGAGCTGTCAGCCTCACCTCTGTACTGGGAAAGTCATGGAGCAGATCCTCCTACGGCACATGGAGGAGAAGGAGATGATGCAAATGCTGCCTGGCCAACCCAGTGGCCTTCTGAGATGAAGTGATTCCATCAGCAGACAAAGGAGGGGCTACAGATGTATTCTATTTGGACTTCTGTAAAATCTTTGACAGGGTCTCCAACAACATTCTTTTCTTTAAATGTTGTTCTTCTACTAATAGACCTCACTTTAAACTAGAAGCTTATGCCAAAACTAAGAAAACCAAAAATCTTCCTTTTATTAAATTATAAAACAAACTGTACTGAACAAATATTTCTTCTAAAATAAAAGGTACCCTCTTCATTGCATTTTCCTGGTAAAACTGACTTCATTGGTTTTATTGCACCATTTTTAGTCATTAAAATTTAATAACATTTGTTTATGAAACAAGGGAAGCTAAAAATTTTTAAAGTTATTCAGCACTAACTTACTCCCACTAATATATGAAGATGCTACATTGCTTTCTGGACTATTTTGAGCTTAATTCCTAAAGGCGTTTCAAGATTTTACTGGGTTCTCTTGAATTCATTTTTGTAGGAGTTTTTATCCTTCGTTTATTCCTCATTTTGTGGCTGGAAGGGTCTTCTGTGGGAAAGGAAAATGGAAAACCTTTTTGTTCTGTTCCTGTCATCACCCAGACTCCAAATGAGATGAGGGACCTTTCTGTATTGGTTAAGTGGGGAAAAAGAGTCACATTCAATTTTCATGTACTCATTGAGGGGATGTTTATTTTTTTGTGGTCCACAAAAATATTTAATACTAAAATATTTACAGTGGAATTTTTAGACAAGGATACCAGGACATACAGAATAAAACAAAAAGGTCTAATATCACCAAAATCATCCTCCTTTCCTGCAGCATCTAGAAAGAAAATAATGTTTTGGAAAAGGGCAATGTTCTTTTCCAGTCAGACTATCTGAAACTGCTTTTGGCCTTCTCAATTTTCAGAGTTATTCTTAAATAAGGTCTTTACTGGCAGTCAGAATAACATGTAGGTTAGGAAATAGGTACATGTTCTTGTGTATTAAGGGAAACTAGGATTTTATAGATACCTGGACTTACAGATGTGTAGCAGGTGCTTCTATTTCAACTCAATTCACTTTGCAGCAGAAAAACAGAGTCTACACTAACAACGTTGTCTCTTTGAACCAATTTGCTTGGTCAAACTACTGTTTTCACTAAGAAGAATTATCACACATGCTTTTGTTTGAAACAGACCTATATTCATAGTTTCAAGAAGGTTAAAAACATTGTGACTTCTGGAGACTAAATAATAACACAATTCATTTTCTCTCCTAGCTGTCAGATGATGCAAATATAGCTTGATATTGTGCAGTGATTTTACAATAAATAGTTTCTCTGTATATCAGCTTTTTAGACAATTACACAATTAGTCTAAATTTACACCATCCTCCAGTATAGTTGGTTATTTCAGGTGATGTTTGTATTTTACTGTATAAAACATTCTTTTAAATTGAACAAAGAGCTGCTTGGGAGTTTGTATTTATCTTCTCATTAAAGGGTTTCATTAAAATATGTAGTCTCTCTAATAAACACCTTCAAATAAGAGATTGTGCACAAATATGCCATGTTGGTTAAAAAAAGGGCAATGTAAAATTGACCAAAAAGACCTACTTATTAATTAACTCTCCTGTGCTATTAATAATCAGTTGTGTTGCTTGTTTACAGAACTTGGGTTCCAGTATGATAGGATTTGCAGAGTTAGCAGTGTACATTTTCACTTTATGTGAAGCAAATAGGCATGAAAATTATGAGATAACAACAAGAGGTTGTAATGTTAACTGGCAAAACTGAGTCAATTTCCTGGGCCTGAATTTAGTTCCTTGGACTCTGAAAATCACTTCTAAATTTAAGGAAATATAATGTAAATTATAAGAATTTAGAGTGACTCAAAGGCATTCTGCGTATATTATTTAAACCTGGTGGCAAATTAACAATTGTCCTTCTGGCATCCGGGACAAGTGCTGCATTAGTTCTAAGTGTTGAATTCTAGAATATAAATAATTTGGTAATTTTAACAAGTTACTTAATTTCCATGCAGGCAGTGTTAGGCCTTCATCAGTGCTTCGAATCATGCTCTTTGTTTTCTATTTGTTTAGACAACTCCAAAGTCTTGTGCACTAGAGATCTGGGTATCCAGAGTATCTGAGCATGTTGAAGTGACATTTCAACTTCTGTGAATGCAAGATGTGGCAAAGAGTCCATAGGTGGCAGCCACTTCCAGCCTAGAAGGGTCCTCCACAATAATTCTTCAATGAAATATAAAACATTAACAGAGTTGTGATGTTGACATGGCTGTGACACCATAAAAACTGGAAAATTAAGTCATAAAATCTATGGCTCTCACCTCAGGCTTTTCATTTTCATTATGAGGAGACCTCTTGAATTAAAATAGTTTGAAATGAACCTCTGCTGTGTCCAGAAGAGTAGATCATCTGGAACTAATGACTACTAGTCTAGTGGATATTGCTACTGCCAAACCTTTCAGGCTGAGCTCTGGGTCTCTTCAGAATGTATTTTACAGCTGACTGCTAATACAGTCACTGCTTTGTCAAGGGCCCAGATCCAGGACTTTCTATGGAAATGTCCAAACACCCTCATAAAGGGCCTGAAAATGCATTTGGTGGTGATTTTTCTGAGCATATCAGCAACTTTATTTATTGTCTTTATATTGCTGGAAGGTTTTATTTGCCATTACTAAAGAAAACAGGAATATTCTATGATTTTCCTCCATTTTCCTTTTGGTTAAGAAAGAAAATTCTTATACTTATGACTCAATAATTAAGGATCTCATCTGCAAACACTGGTGCCTCTCCCAAATGGCTGTAACCTGGCACAACTAAATCAAAACCTAAAACTAATTCTTTTTCCCTAGTATACCATGGTAGATATCTGTCACACAATTTGAAGGAAAATCTTCCACAAAGTGATGTTGTCTTACTACTGTTAATCCAATAATATAATTATACGGGCCCCTGTTTCAGAGAAAGTGATAAAATGTAGCTTATGTGTCTGAAAACTTTGACAATTAATCTAACATTTGATTAAAGCTGAATATTAATATTTCAAAGCCAGATGTTTAAGTGCACAGTGATAAAATAACTGGGTGCCTGGGTACAAAGCAGATAAAAAATAGGTTTCTTTTTCATGGATCTTAACAGGTATTGAGTGCTGCTGGAAATGTGGCTCCATTGGGGATAGTAAAAGGCATTTACCATCTGGCCCATGAAGATATACAGAGTGCCCTGAGAGGCTGGGAAGATCAGGTTTTTCTTTCTGTGTTAGGCTTTGAGTAAGTACCTGCATTGCTTGTTAATGTGCTTCCCTCCTGCAGAGCCAGGGCAGGGAGAGGGAAATGGCCATTCACCCTCCTGGTGATGCTGGGGAGGGGACAGTGGTCTTGATCTCCTGGTGTGGTGGTGCTATGCACAAACTGACCTAGGATGAAAGGCTGCTTCTTTCATCTGTAGTGGGTTGTGTGTGTTTTCTCCAGAGAGGTGATGTCCTGCAGGGGCAGATTTAAACAAGTTTGAGGTGTTCTGAATGATGACTTCACATGTTCTATACACTCAGCTCAAGTTTTACTGAGTCTACTGCTTGCACTAGAGATGGACAACAAAGCTACTATGGCATTTAAACTCATCTGAGATGGGAATTTATAAAAAGTCAAAAATAGTGAGCAAAGTAGCACAAAGGAACTCTGTTAGAAGATGAGTGTCTGTCAGTGCTTCAAATCATACAATAATGAAGATATAAGTGGTGAACATGGATGGACGTTGCTGTACCATAACAAACTGTGTCAGTTTTGATCTGGAGAGTGCTGGGGGCCTAAGCAGTGCTGCACAGGCTTATCTGAAAGATAATTGAGTAAAGCAAACCCACTATTAGCAGACATGTCCTGCAAAGATTTACATCTCTACAGAATCCTGTGATATGCAAAATGTTGAAGAAAACAGCTGCAGTAGGCACAAGTCAGCTTAGGATGAGTCTCTGCTGGGGTCTGATGTGTGACTGACTTTGTGCCTCCATTTCAGGGCTCCTGCCCGAGAGCTGCACAAAATGTAGCCCTCACATTTTGAAAACCTGGCCCTGTGGTCCTTGCCACTTCACAGCGTCTTCCTGTTCAGCGCATTCCTGGGATTAATATTCCCACACTGCACTGCTCCACACCCCCTCCACAACATTTACTTCACTGTCAGCTCACTCACTGCCCATCTGTGGTGAAAAGTTCCTTGGATGACAGCAAGGAATGTCATCAAATATACACTGAAAGCTCTGCAAATGGCTCTAGATATACCTGTTTTCTAATGGATTATTTATGTCATTCTCCACAGCTCAGACTGCGGTTAGATACCCTTACTTTTATTTTCTAGCATTCATTTAGACTTTTGTCTGGTGAACATTCCTATGACACCCAGCTGCCCTTTCATCTCAGCATCCTTGGAAGATACAATATACAGGAAGGCTAATACAGTTTGTTGGGAAATATTTTACATGGACAGAAGACATACAAAAGGAGGGGGAAAACAGCTGGTACCAAATATGTGTTCTTTAGTTGGTCAAGTTACTTGACCACAGATCATGTTTGTCTGAAAACTTTCCAATTTTGCAGAAGAGCTTTCACTTGAAATACTGAAATGGGTGGTGGGGGGAGGGAGTTGTAAGCTATTGCAAAATTTTTTGCACTTTAAAAATTTATTTCTGAGAGGAAATATAATTTTGGGAGGCTTTGTGTATGTTTTACAGTATGTTTACATTGGCTGTCCAAGAAAATAAGTATTTTACCCAAATGTAATATATTTCCTGGGATATAGTTCTATGTTCCCCATCCTTTTGTTCTGATTCACACTTCTTCATGAGATCAATTTTTCTGTGCCTGTCTTTGATGCAAATGTCCTGTTGCTATGACTGGAATTTTGCCTGCACAAGTCAACAGCAAATGACACTCAAGCCATCTTGGTTCATCAGATGCCATGCGGCAGCTTTGTGAAATGACTACTTCACTTTTCAAACTAATTGGGGGTTCAAACTGTCACTGGAAAGGAGAGATTTCTGTTCTGTACATAGAGAATCAATTATTATTTTTTCAAAATGGTTTTAGTGGCATGAAAGCTGTACAAGTAGTTTGGATTGTGACAGCTATAATTCTTAGGGAACCCATTAGCTCTTATGGTGAGACACCCCTCCTTTAAAAAAAAAAAAAATTCCTTTTAAATTTTTCTTTATTTTTTTAATCTCCTTTCATAAGATGTCCATAACAGTTTGTGGCAGTCTGGCTAAACCAGACTTATCTCTAAGTGAGAGTGTTAGCAGGCATTTTTCAAAGGCTTTTTTTTTCCTGAGAATGTGACCTTTAACACAGTCTCCTCATTAACTGCAGTCATTTAACACGAAATGCCAGTAGCAGGGTATTTCTTCTAGTTACCATAGCAATATCATAGGATATCAGATGGTGTCAATAAAAAAAAACTCCACTGAAACATTATCATTTTTGAGCCACCTCTATTAAGACAGTTTCGTTTATCTAAGATCAGGTGGTAATGAGTTCAGCTTGTATTTTTGTACCTTCATGTGACATTTGGTTGGTTTTTGCATGTGTGGCCGTTATATTGCTTGCCTACATATCCTCCTACTCCCCTCAAGGCCTGCTGTGCTAAAGTGAGTTTGTAAAAACTCATCACTCCCCCTGCCTTTTGGCCACCTGCAATCTCTGCAGTTCTCCTGCCTGATGGCAGGGAGTGTCGTGGTGAGACATTTAATATGCCTCTTATTTCTGTCACTTAGCATTTTATGAGTTCTTTTAACCTGATGAAGAAGGAGGTGTCTGTGCATTCCTCCAACTCTCATATCTTACCAGACCTCCAGGATTCTTTACCCTTATTGTGACTATACTTCTCTGTTTTGGTGTTTATTTTGGTGCGAGACCACAGACCTGGTTTTCCTTCTGGCATATAGAAGAACAAAGATAAAAATACCTGTATGATTCTCCATATAATTTTCTCCTTCCAGCCCTAGTGAATTACCATCTGGAAGAATTGAATGGAAGAGGGTTATATGTTTTTTTCTTGAAAGGGTTTGAGCCAACACATCTTCTTCATAGGCCATCTGACAGTGTCAGTTCCTGTATTGGAAAAACTGCAAACATTTACAGACGTGACCTCACTTGTTTTATGAATATTTTCCTTGGCTATTGACTGCATCTCATGATACTTAGGGTCTCACAGAAACAGAACTAATTAAAGCAACACTCACAAAACCCAGTGTAAATCTCACATTTCAATGCAACCATCCGGTATGTAGATGCAAAACCACAAGCAGAACTTAGACTACTACAAAGAAACAGGGGCATTTAATTTTAATTTTCTGGTGTGCATGATGCTTGAAAAAAAAAAAAAAAGTCACTGAATAACTAAAACTGATACATAAGTTCTTTATAAACACTAGATGTTCTTTAGGAGAAAGTATTTTCCTCCCACTGTCATAAGGCAATACCATGCTCAGAAATCCTAATTAGTGATGGGCCATGAGGCAATCTCAGTATAATTTTGTTTCCACCTACTCCCAGATATCAGCTAGTTCAGTTGCAAAATCGTGATGCTGAGATCATTTTTCAACAGTAGTCCAAAACATTAGAATTGTGTACAGGTGCACCTTATTACCCGTTTCCACCATTTTCCTACCTGATCCACTTAATTTTCTGTATTCTAGATGTCACATTTTAGGTCATGGGAAAGGTATAGCTGCTTTTTCCCACTACTTTGCACGTGCCTCTTGAATATACGGGACAGTATCACCTCTGAGACAGGGTTTATTTACCACCTTTTGTTTCTTTATGCTCAAAAATTTCAGTTTAAGAACTTTAGTCTATTGAAGTTCTACCTGAATGGGAAAGTTTTGTCCACTTGCCAAAAAAACCCCACAAACCACAAACACCCAAAAACACTTCAGTTTCATTTTCTAGAAATTTGTTTCACTGTGCACCAATATAAACAGGGAGGAACTTAAAGTGTGCTTATTCAGAAGTGTGCATGACTGTAATACAATGGGGCACAACAAACAGAAATTTGAATTGTATCCTCACACCAGCTGGAAAAAAATCCTAAAAGTGATTGTTATTAGACTGGGGGTTAGAAATAAAAAAAGCCCATTTTCCAGGTTAGTCTCTACATCCCCCAGGTGTATTTCTTGCCTGTAGATATATATAAAAACAAGCATCAATAACAAGCAAATTGCCATACAGATAAAGTTTAGCCAAAACACTCTGTTACTGTATAATTTGATCCAGAGAAATTCAAGTGGTCGCAAACAGTTTGTGTTTCTGCAGAGAAGTACGACATTATGACTTGAGAAAGCCTCCCTACTGAAAGGCTTAATAAATTCATAGTCTGAAATCAAGCTGGATGGAATACTAAACAAATTGTTCTTTCTACAGACAGACTAGAATTTTTACTCTGCTCTTCTGTAAGCAAATTTGAAAAAATGAGCTCCTTTTTTTTTTTTTTTTTTTTTTTTTTTTTTTTTAATATCTGCTTAGCTGAAGAAGAAATAAGTCACACTTCAGATTTTAGATAGAATCATAGAGTTATCCAGGGCAGGAATGAAAACTGATCTTCAGTTGTAGTTGATTGAGTTAATTGAGACTGTCATTTATTGAATAAAGTAATTTGGAATCAGTGTCACATAAATGTTTGAACAACTTGCCACTACCAGCTTTACACAAGTGCAAAGTTTTCTATCAGAATTATTTCTTCCAAGAGCAGTTAGTGTTTGGTGAGGATGGCCTTTTCTTGGTACATAGACTGACTTATAGCAACAGTCGTGAAACAGTGCATTCATGGTAATTTTGTGTGTTCATAGTATATAGGTTTTGAAGAAATACAAGAAATTCCTTTAAAAAAATCTGCTCCTTCATTACACTGTGTTACATTTCTAGTTCACTGCATATGTCCTCTAAATAAAGAGCTAACAGAAGTACAGTTCACTTTTTCTAAAACATTAATGGGCAACAACCATTTTTTATGCTTCTACCTCTCTTCTCTTGTTACTTAGTTCTTTCATGTGAAAGAGTCCCCACATGAACTTCTTTAGTGGTTCTCCAGCTGATTTACTCCCTCTCTTCAGAACATCTTCCATCTCTGTCACTTCTTTTCTTCTTTTTTTTTCTTTCCCTCCTTGTAGATAACCAGAATTGAATGGGTTTCTGTATACAATTACAATCTTCATATTATCTCAATGCGTGAAATAATTTCACTATAATTTTCTGTACCTGGTCTCTTCTCCCTTCAAAAGTCCTTTATTGAACAGTTCTGCCAGTTTATCCCACCTCCACCTAATTTTGCCAGCTGCTTCTAGAATTCAACAACTTTCTCTCGTGACTAATCTGAATATACTGCTTCCATCTGTTCCTGTGATATGGCATGACTATGATAAGCAATAACATTTCTATGCAGTCTTTTGGTGTTTTCATTTCAGAAGAGGTGATCTAATGCTACTGTATGACGTGACAGCTGATGTGAGGTCCCAAGGGCTGTGGCCAGAAGATTGAGGGAGGTGATTCTCCCCCTCTCACTCTGCCCTTGTGAGAACCCACCTGGACTACTCTGTCCAGCTCTGAAGCCTCCAGCATGAGAAAGATGTGGTTCTGTTAGAGCAGTTCCAGAAGAGGCCATGGAGATGATCAGAAGGTTGGAAAACCCCTCCTACAAAGGCAGGCTGAGAGAGTTGGGGTTGTTCAGCACAGGGAAGGGAAGGTTCTGTGGGACCTCTTTCTGGTTTTCCAGTATTACAAGGGAAATTGATGAAAAAGAGGTTGGACTTAGATGTTATTAATGGTCCTTTCCAATCCAAGCCATTCCATGATTCTGTGATAGGGAGATAGAAGATTGGGAGAAGTTGTTCCTTCTTTCAAAATAGAGGGAAAGGCTAAAAGTCTTTTAAGAAATTGCCACATGCGGTAAATTTAAGATGAAGGAAAGGGAATAGCTTTCCCTGCACAATACAGAGTTAACTTGTAAAACTTCTTGAAGAACAGCTTAAGAATAAATTTGTTCAGAGAGATGTAGGCCATATCCAGTGTCCATGAGCATGATGACCTGAATCTTTGTCTCAGGATAACAATATAAGCTCTTTTTAGGACCTGAGATTGCACAGGTGAGGATGGATGAGCTATGCTTGTCTTAAAGACACAACACTAGCTTGGACTAATCTTTAATTTCAACAATCAGATCTAGTGTTTTCTTATGCTGAACACAGACATTTTTTATATATATATATATATATATATGTATGTAT
>WEIU01012261.1:100986-123283 GCA_013389925.1 Aegithalos caudatus | reverse complement strand
TCATGAAAATTCCCTTAAAATCTTGCAGTCAAGATGTGAACACAAAGGCAGTGTAGACAGCTATCCACTGGCTGTATGACCGTATAAAACAACAACAACCAAAAAAAAAGAGCCACGATAATTAGATGTGTAAGTTGACAACTTATTTCCTGCCTTACACATAATGTTTTAGAGAATCCTCTGAGTCATAAAGATGCCACCAAATTTGTAGCTTTACAGATTGCTTAGGATGTGCCACCTGTCCTCAGATCTGTAAACATGGTTCTGACTACAGAGAAGCTTTGCATTAACATAAAGACTACAGAAAACATCTTTACATGATATAGAACTTTTTTGCATTGCTATAAGGATTGTACATTCAGATATGAACATTCACTGAAGGAGACGGGCCATATGGAGTTTTCATACAAGAAGTGCTTTCATATATTCTGCTAGCCTATAGACGATATCCAACTGACTGTATCACTTAATGCTGAGGAAAGTTTTAGCACATGCATATCTCTTCCTATCTTCTTTCCCCGAAGAAATCAATTTAGATGGATGCTGAAATGAATTATTTCATTTGGGAAATCATTGTAACTGCTGAAAATTAATCTAGGTAGACCTATAATTTAATTCTTAGAGTGACAGTGAATCTAGTTACATTATTCAATGTAAACTAATAGTTTATTGTAACCATAGGGATAGAATGGGATAACAATGACTATCATATAAGTAACTATTACAGTCTGTGTGCCTAAATCAATGCAACCTACTCTTTGCTAAAGCTATAAAACTGTACAATTATAATATACCAGAGATATGAGGTAGAGAGGGGGTAGGGATTTTCAGGTGCAAAATGTGGGAAGGAACACTAGGGGTGCTCTCTACCCAATAAATGCATTCAACAGAAAATTAAAATCTTATATTCCATTTTCTTTTGTAGACACCCTTTTATTGGTGAAGGTAATAAAGGAAGCATTCTGGCATTCGAGTGAATTTCCCATCAGCAGATGTCTAAACTGTTCTTGAAATTTAACCACGGAGCCTGAATAGATGAGGTGGGACCTCTGCTGCTGTTCATGATGTCATATTTAGAATTCAATTACAATTTTTTATTTTTCGTGCTACATGGCCATGATCATCATATGCAGCTTGACTTGGTTATACATTTGCTCATGCTTCACAATTCTGTATTGCATGATTAAATAAAATCCTTTTGCTATGCTATCATGAAGACCCAGGTTTTGTGGGCAGGTTCTTTCTCTCCTGATTTTTTGTCTAACATCTGTCCAGGTGCCCTTCTGTGGTATATGTGAAAGTATTCCTATAGAAAAGTTAAAGTTGAATTTTAAGAGCTAGAAGTGTGCTCACTGGGAGCTCTAGGCTCTGGTAGACCAGGCATGATGGCATGAAACAGGAAAACAACTTTTTGGCCCTGGTTCACTGCAAGAAGCTCTGAGTCTGAATAGAGGTGCCTGCCTTGCCTAAAGCCACTAAACTCTGCCACAAAGTGTAGTTCATAGACAATCAAACAAATAAAAGAAAGCTCTGCTAGAAGTAGGTATAGGTGCTGTTAAATGTCAATGACTGCTTCACCTAATAGGGCACTTTGTTCTGAGTACTTCTGTGTCTGCTTGGGCTTTGAGTCCAGGCATCTCTAAATTGAGTTATTTTCTTAATATTTATGAAGCTGGACTGTGATAATTAATTGCTGTACAGTTTGGAAGAGACAGGCTGAACAATTTAGCTAAGATCAAAGTAGGGCAATGGCAGGGAGAAAGGACAAGGATTCAAACCCACATCTCAAACGTTAAGCCACAGCTTAAACCATACAGATTTTTCTTTTTCCTTATTAAGAGATATCACTTCCCCTCCAGCCCTCCCCTCCCCTCCCCCATTTAGGACGGTGAATTTTATGTTACACTTAAAATTAAGCTTGACCTTTCACATTACACTGGAAAAACATGCATTCTCGTCAATTTACAGCACTTATCTTCTCAGGGTGGAATGAACTTCTTTTAGAATTTACAAGTAAGCCATAAATTAGTTTAGGACTGAAAATTAATTTTAAGTTATGTTTTTTAAGAAATTTAGCATCTGTGCTACTGGATTTTTTTGTCCTGAAGGTTCTTAGTTCTCTTAGAGAGTAACCAAATTTCTTCAAGCTATTCACACCATTAAAAATAATTGAAAGTGTGTGTAGAAGTTATATTTAAGGAGAAAATTAGCTTGCAATTAAGTGAAATTATTGATGATAATTTCTTGACTGTGTAATGATGGGTTTTAAGAAATACATAATATCTCAGTAATGTTTTATTTTTTACCCTTAAGTTAGTCTCAGCCTTAAAACCGTCTTAGCTTTATTTGTGTGGTAATTGGCAATCCAGGGGAATTTGGAGTGCATCATCCAGTTGGATTTTCTCCAGGTCCTTCTCTCTCTCCCAGAAATAGTCACAGTACTTATTCTGGGGTTTGGAGTAAAGGTGAACTCATCTGCATAATAATCCCTCCTGTCCTTTCTTCCCCTAAGCAGCTCTGGGATGCAGAGTCCCAGGTTCTGTTAGAAGGCAACATGGGCTGGATGTATTTCAAGTACCTTAACAGCAGAATGTTCTGCTCCCTTGTAATCATAAGCTTGGGTGCATTGCTTCTATGACAGTGTGCTGACAGTTCTCCCTTGTCCTGCCCTACAGCCTTGGATTTGCTGCAAAAAGGGTTCAGAAGCTGACACTGAGCTTGCACTCAAGGTTCTGTGCTTTAAAGCATGTGACTGTCACACACAGGAGGCTGATACCATTTGGCCTCCTGGCACAGAGTGCAAGCCAGGACTTTTCAGCCTGTCATGGTGAAATGAAGGTGATCTTTCATGGGCAACCGTGGAGGCCCTGCCCCAGGCAAAACAGAGTGTTTGCTGCTGTGTGCTTCACAAACCCTCCACTGGATAACATGAGAAACAGAGGACTAGGATTAGGATGGGTCTGGCTGCTCCCATTGAAAAGCTGGAATGAATAAGGAGCCTCTTACCTTATTATTAAGGTATTACCTTACCTTGCCATCTAGGAGGTACAGGCTGAAGGAAAGAAGGAGCTGCTGCTCTCTTGCTTCCCCCAACACTACAGAAATATTTTCTCAGAACATGGGTGTTATTAAGTGCACAAATTTTCTTTGAGATTGAGGTTCAGTTGGTTGGCATGACTGATGCACAGAAGTTTCTGCTAGCAATTCTGAGTACTGACAACTATTTCCAATATCACATCATTACCATTCCCTTCTTACCCACAATACCGGCTTCAACTGGGTCAAGAGAAGGTGGCCTCTAACAGAAATTTGAAATTTGGGGTTTTTTTACATTTCACATACTCGAAATGCTCCAGTGGCATGGCTCACCTCCCTGTTAAAGGTGAATAAAAGCCAAGGCCCACATTGTTCTCAGCACAGACATGTTTTACAAGACCCACATCACCTTGCAGCTATGCTGTGCGTCACAAAATGTCAAATACAGCCTCTCTGACAGATGCTTTACCCTTATTGCAGTGCAGTACTTAAGAAGCCACTCTGCAAAGCATCTCCCAAGCTTTCATGGATCATTGTGCCCATGAGGATGGAGCACTGAATGATAGAGTGTGAAAATGGAGACAATTTGTATCTTTACCCCAAAATGCTGTACCAGTGAAAATAACACCTTTGGGTGATTTATAGTAGAGCTGAACCATTCTCTGCAAGAAGACAATTTTGCATTAGAAGGTTTTGGGCTAAGGGAAGACTTGTCCCAACACAGAAAGTGCTCTTCTTTCCAATTAAATAAAACAATGGTAAGAAGTGGACAGCTATTCTGTGAAGGTGGGACAAAGATTAAGAGCAGTTTAATTATGACATGCAGAGCAAGTAATATTGCCTCAGTTCTCTCTAAAGATAGTGATGAAAGCTCATTATGAGAGAAAAAGGAGAACACAAAGACCAGGGAAATAGAATTTGCTGTATTCAGAATGTATAGGAAGCACTAAAGTTTCAGTGATTGTATGGGATGCTCAGGTGTGTATGTATGATGGGATACCCTTTGCTTTTTGCATACATAAGTATGTATGTATGGGATGCTCAGGATGCCATCTCACATCACACACTTCTATTGCACTGCTCACACCTGCAGCTCTCAAGAGCTGAAGGTCCATGGAGGACCCCGAGGCAGATTGTGACAGCACCAGAGAAATACAACCCAATTCTGACTCTAATTCTGCTATTTCCTCACCACCCTTTGGAGCTGGCTGCCCCACAGTGTAAACACAGGTAGAGGAATCGTGCATTCCCTTATTTTTTTATACATAGTTCTGAACGCCTGTTTGTGCCTAACACTGCAGGGGCAGTGCACAGGGGAAGGACTCTAATTCATCCTTAAACTGAGGTATGCTGTGACTTGTGGCTTTCAATAGGACAGCATAAAGCAATCTATCTCCAGACAAAAGGTGACAGATTCTGAATTTAGGGAGTTAATCTCTGGTGTGCTGACATGAAATATACAGAGAAATAACAGATTAGTCGAGAAACTCACTTGAGACTAAATGTAGGATGGATGGTTGCATCAAGTATATTATACAGTGTCTTATCTAGATTCCTGTCACACCTGTGAGCACGGTATTTGAAGAGGGCTGTAATTGATAGCTTAAAAACTACAAGTATGCTGTCAGCATGCAGCTTCCTTATGCATCTCCAGTGCTAAGGAAGGAATCTTCTAGAGTTTCAATTTATTTCAAACCAGTAAAATAGTCTGGTTTTATATATACATACAAATATATATATATTTATTTATATTTATATGTGCCCATACCAAAATGGTGAAGAAACAAGCCAGTTGAATGTGAATAAAATGAATTCCAAAATTAGGACTTCAGCTTTAGTTGTCAAGATGCTCTGAAATTAATCTTGGTTGATGCAGTCCTATCTTCCCAAAATCTGAATTACTTTTCAGCGAGCAAAAACAATTTCTAATGAATCTGATGAAAAAATTGTGACAGGCTGTTTCCCTAGAACCATATAATTTCATGCTATATCCTTGATCCAAAAGTGACACATTTGAACTTATGACACTGGATAAAAAGCATCACTTTTAGCCAGTGAAAGATCTTTGGGCATTATGTTGCATTTTTACGTCTTCTGTGTTAACACTATGGATTCCTATTTGCAAGAAGGCTAGAAGTATACATTTGAAACAATTAAAGAAGCTGACAAAGAAAGAAATCTGAAAGGTTGTCTGAGAGGCTTTTAGAGTGTTCAGAAAAACTATAAATATTGCTAGGCCTGCAACTAAACTGCTATAGTTAATAATACTGGTTGAGCTTTTTTCACTTTTGGTGGTATGATATTCAATGTCCTTAGCATCTATTTTGTTTGATCTATGACCTTTTGTACCACAAAAAAAAGCCATTTTATGAAAGCCCACCATCTCTCTAACCCTTGAACATGAATCAGTTTAGAGTTTAGAGCTAGATATCATGATCTAAATCTAGTTTAGAAAGATGGTAAAAACAACATTGGTTTAGAAGAACAAAGCAAAAAGCAAAGGGGGCTGCTCACAAGGCTGTCAGTACAGCTGAGCTCACATTTCACTTGCCCTCACAGTTTGGTACAAAGCTAAATAGGCTTTGTTCTGGTTTTACACAGCCAAATCTGATGACAGCTTACAAAAGGCAGCAGGCCCTAAGCATCCTCCTTTACCAATATTACAAAAACAACATGAAGGCAAAATAAATTCTAGTATTAGAAACAGACAGTTCATCTTTTCTATCTTTTCTAATTCATACGGGATATTCCTAAAAAAAAAAAAATCAGGAGATATCTTAGTTGTGTGTAGAAGTTCTTACACGTATCAGGCTGTTTCCTCATCTGGAATAAATCAGTATGGTTGCCCAAATGTCATTATTACATGCAGAGGCAGAAAAAGATCCTGTGATTCTTCATAACAGGACATAAAATTTTCTGTTTTTGCTGGAAACTTTTGATTGTATGGAAATGAGGGAGTATATGCCACAAAACTAAATGTACTCTATGCCAACAAAGAATCATAGCCAATGAACAACTGATGTTCAATTTGATGTCTTCAAGTAATCTAGAGATGTATGTGTCTGGCCTTAGGTGTGCTTCTGGCTGAAAAACACCTCCGATCACTGCTTTGGACAGGAGGGGCAGAAGATTGCTTAAAAATTTCTCAGAAAATTCAACAGAAAATAATAACTCCTGCAGAAAAGAAGTGGATGGCAACTTCCTTTTCCCAGTATTGCAGACCTGAGTCTTACCAATGAAACAGCATCTCTTTTTCTTACCTAGATCTGTGGTTTTCTGGCAGAGCAGTCTGCATGTCACAATCTGTATCTGGTAAAAGAAACATCAATATATTGTGAGGGAACATTTTCTAAATACAGATAGATATTTAACTCAGTGTCAGCTTTATGAATAAAGTCGGTTCTGGAAGTGTGGTTCTACGACACCAAGTGGCTTCACAGTAACACAAACTTCAAAAAGTTCACATAACAATATAATTCTAAGCCATTGGGGCTATGGTGAAAAGAATAAAATTAGACACCTGAAGTAAATATTTTTCCTTTTTGAGCTGTGAGATGCAAGTTTTAGATTTAACTGATAAACAATGCCAGTAAGAGTGTTACTGTTTTCTGGAGATGTTAAATTTGGTTCAAAGCTCTAAGTGAGGAGCTGGTTTAGTAATTGATGCATGTAGAAAACGTTCATCTTGTAAATCTTTCAGTGACAATAATGATGAACAGTAGTTTGTACTCATCATGAGGCCTCCCTCAAAAGGTCTCAAGGATCCCCAACAATCAATAATTAAGTCTAGTAGCAGCCTCTGTGCTGTTTGAGGATTTTACTAGCTTTGAGAGACAGAAAGTGAGATAAAGTCAGCTTTCTTCCCAAACTTCTCTGTATCCATCCCATCTCTCCTGACATGTTGCAAGGACACTAGAGATGGCCACATGGTCAGAAGGCACTATGGATACTAATTTGAAGGAATAGAACTCTCTGATACGACAGAGAATTTGTCTCATTTGACAGGATGGAGATTTGTGTGTATGAGCTGATTACCCAGACTTTGTACTGGAGAAAGGTTCTACTCATGCTATACTGGTTCTGGCTGGAATATAGTTAATTTTCTTCCTTGTAGATGATAAAATAGTGTGGTTTGAATTTAGTATGAGAATAATGTTGATAACACACTGATGTTTTTCATTGTTTCTAAGCTGTGTTTCTACCAGAGTCAAGGACCTCTCAGCTTCTCATGCCCTGCCAGTGAGGAGGCTGAAAGGCACAAGAAGTTGGGAGGAACACAGCCAGGACAACTGACCCAGACTGGTCAAAGGGATGTGCTGAGCTTTATGATCATGGTCTCTCAGTATACAAACATGGGAAAAACTGGTTGGGGATCAATGCTTGGGAACTGCTTGGACATTGATCAGTGAGCAGTGAGCAATTGCATGGTTCATTACTTGTTTTGTATATTCTTTCTTTGCTGCTTCTTTCATCACTATTATTAGCAGTATTATAATTTTCTTCCTTATCCATCCAATTAAACTGTCTTTATCTCAACCCACGAGTTTTCTCACTTTTCCAGTTCTCTTCCCCATCCTGCTGGGGTCAGGGCAATGAGAGAGTGGCTGTGGGGCTTTGTTGCTGGCTAAACCAGCAAGCCCATTATATAAACTCAACAGAAATGAGACATTTGAAATAGGCCAGATGAATGAAAGGCTAAAAGTGAATGTTATTCCTCACTGATGACTAATATATCTAGATCAAAACCATAGTTATCTAATTTTTACACATATCTGAGAAGTAACACAACATTCACATGCTAAACTCCTTCTGTCTTGAAAGTTATTGTGGTTGTCTACAGGATCTTGTGGACCTCAAAATAACCCTATCTGACATTGTCAGGGAAGTAGAAGATGAAAAAAAAATACTGAAACATGGACTACAAGTTTCTAAAAATGTGTTGCTGGGAACTTTTTCTTGGTCCCATTAACACCGTAAGAAGTTCTGACACTGACCTTACTGGGGTCATTAACTTTCAGTGTCTCTGGAGACAGAGTGGGTGCCCAGCCCACTTTAATCCAGATGTACCTAATCTACCACAGTCTAGCACAGCATATGGCATCTATCCATTGCCAAAAGGAAGTTTCATTATACATAGAACAGAAATGCAAATTTTGTTTTTCACTTGAAGTTTATTAGACAGAAATATCTTACTTCAAGACCAGTTCAGGTCCCCTCCAATCTCTGACACTGCTTGTTATTATCAATCTTTTTGATATTTAACAACACTCAGATTACCTGCCCCTGCTGAACTGTAATTAAGTCAGATGAAAAATGGTATTTAAAACTTTTAATAATTTTGAAACAGTTTTTTTCAGGTCACATAAAGTCTATAGGGGATTTGATAAACAAAAATCCATCAAGGCCAGCCAAACACTGCTTGACTCAAGAGTGTCAGTGTGGTTTTACAGGTCATCTCCTGAGTCAACAAGCCTCGTATTTGTGCATGGCCAGTCATTAATATTTCATTGTAGTCTCTAAAAGCTGGGAAAGGGCTTATCCCTTGATTTGTGATAGCTTTAATGACTTGCCTGTTCAGGGTTTTTTATATAACACTTGACCTCAGTTTCACCATTTTTTTCCTTTCTTGGTCACATTCTACATAGCAGTTCAGGGAGTTGCTGTCATCCTTGTATTGCAAGTGGACACTTTGAAGAGACTCAGTAATGAGCATAGGCACAGACCCCTCAACATTTTCTGTTCCCAGTTAGTCCAATAACCCAAGAAAATATGCAGAGGGGAGTTAAAATAAGTTTACCAAAACTGAGTACCTTGCAAAAAAAGAAGGTACATAATTTACATGTGAGAATTTACTAAACATTTTTTAGCATCTAATAGCAGTTAAAGGCTGTAGCATACTAATATCTCAGAACATCTGACATTTTCTTTCATTCATTTGCCTCTCTGATGCTGATTTGAAGCAATGATACTAATTTTTAAAACAGAAGCATCCTTAAGGATAAACAAGCAGAGAGAACATCAACATTATTATAAGAAATAACATTGCCTTCTAGTTTTAGTCTTGAGCAGGAAGAAAGGGAAAGGAGTCATTGCAGCTATCAGGACAGGGAGTACAGGGAATGGTCAGACCTTCCACCTATGTCATCAAAGCCAAGAGGAGGATTAAGACAGCAAATAGCAAGTTACATATGGCTATGCTTTCAATAAATGAGAAGGGGAGCAAGAAATAAGCTCTCTGCAAAGCATTAATTTCCCCAAAGGAGGGGGAAAAGCAAGAAATGTTTTGTGGAGGCTGATGAATGAGATAAGGTATCTGCAAAGTATTAATTCCCCTGCTGTTGAGTGGGTGGAGAGATGAGAGACTTCTTACCTGGGCAGGGTTGTTAGATTTTGCCACTCTACCCAATGAATTTTTAGCAGAAAGTGATGCTGGTTTTCCTGTTCTCTTGACTTGAATGACTCTGTTGCCATTTCAGAGAAAATTGTGTGGAAAGAATAGCTTTGATTTCTTATAATTTAGCAAACCTGTGAGTTTTTAAAAGAAGTCTTATCACCCAGGTCATCTGCTGAACATAACAAGCAGTAAGGGAAGGAAGCAAGAGATGTAAGAAAGAGAAAAGAAACAGAGGGAGGAATAAAAGTAAGAAGAGGAATGAAAAGAGAATTTCAGGATGGAGGCTGGCTATCTGACAGTGCTTTTAGGAGTTGGGAGACAAGGTTTTCTGAAGAAGAGCAGTGGAAGTTTCTCATTTCTATACCATTTTATTTGCAATGGTACTTTGAATGAAAACATGCTGTATGTGTGTGTGTGTAAACAAGCTGCAGCAAGAGAAAAATGGAATATGATTGTCAAGGTATGGGCTACCAGTGTCCCGAGAGATTGTTGCAAACCCTTCAGCAGGGAAATATCTACCAAGTTTAAAAGCTTAAGGCTGTAGTAAAGATCTGCAGCCCAGACAGCTCACCCTATCCTAGTCCCAGCACACAAGAAGTTCTGAATATGCCAGAGGGTTGAGAGCCACAACACAGTGGTACTGTGTGCTCTTCATCTCCCCAGGACACCTCAGAGCTGAGGCTTACCAGCATCTGCAGCCAGGAGGGTTTAAATTCATTTAAAATAAACCTAAAAGCTTTCCCCTGAGATATTTAGGTATTCTCCCCAAGGAAAAACAGCTTTTGGAAAAAGCTCATGGTTCTTCTCTATACTTCTGCCAAGAATGATCCCTTTCTTGGGGGAGAGGGAGAGAAAGATGAATGAAAACATGTTTTATGGCCAAACCAAAAGCAAATTTTCTAAGTTTGTCATTGTCTTTGGACAGAAAGGCTTTTATGGGTGTTTACCTTCTTGGCAGCTGGTAAATACACTGAACAGCTTTATGAGAAATTAAATTCTAAATGTCTACAGATTTAATATTTCTCCCAGTTATCAAACTGTGATTTCAGGCCAACTTAATGGAAATTTGATGTGATAGGAGATTTTTACTTCAAAAAGAGTATTGTTATATTGTTGGGGGGGAGAAGGTGGATTCTTTTTAGACTCCTGTTAGCCAGGAATATAATGTCGAGGAAATTTAAATTAAGAGGAAATATACTTGCACAAGGATCAAGATGGGGGGGAGGGAAGAAATAAAGTTAATAACTGCATCTATATTAGTGTTTGTGATTGGAGTCTGAAGTTACTCTTCCCAGCCCTAACAAAAAAAAAAAAAAAAAAAAAAAAAAAAAAAAAAAGATTGGCAATAAGGCAATGACAGAGCAAAAAAGCAAGATAAACACAAGGAGGTACAAGTACAATTTCTTTAAAGTAGACTGCCGATTTAGATAATTTGCAGGCATCTGGGCATTGTGGCTATCAACACAAATATCTTAATTGCTTTCCCATAGGCCTTACAGAGTAGCGCTTCTTCTTTATCTACTTTTTCTTGAAGGCATCTTGTTGAACCTTTCCTAGCCAATTTTCTTTCTACCAGTTTGGAATTTTTTGCACTTTTAAAAGTTACTAAGCTTTCTATAATCGCTTAATCCAGTAAGTATTTTGTTCTTCATTCAGTTGTTACCGGCAGGGGAGAAGCTCATGTTTGTGTGGTCCATTCATTAGTCTGAATAATTGGGAATGAATTTTCTACAGGTAATGTGTTTGCAATTATTATTTTCTCTGCTTGAAGTTGTGAATACATCACAGAAATAATCAGATCACATTGATCATGGAACCTTATTTCTTCTACTGAATTAAGAGCTGAACAGAGAAAAATTTGTTAGTTGTAACAAAACCCCACAGAAGAAATGCAACACTCCAGTGGAGAAGTGCACATGTGAAATGTGACTGACACCTATTCTGTTTCCTGAGGTACTCTGGGTTTTGGACATTGACTGCTCTGTGCTGCATTTGTCTGAAAAATCCAACTGGTCTTCTGAGATGAATAAATATGGAAAGATTTCAAAGGGACATTGGAAGTTTTGTTCTGTTCCTGTTTTCTCTTTGTACAACTGTGCAGTGCATTTCTAAAATTATTGTGATCAGTAATGCTGGCTCAAAAAAGATGTTAATTATTTGTTAGATGTATATGTATATGTATATGTATATGTATATGTATATGTATATGTATATGTATATGTATATGTATAGTTTTGTATATGTGTATGTCTGTGAAGAATACGTGGTTTGTACTTGAAAAAAATGTACCATATGAAATCCCCTTTTTTAAGTTTGGTGCATTTTTTGTGTGGGAAAAAAACAAGAAAGTGAACATAGGGCAATAAAATTTGCCTTATCCTTGAAAAACAGAAGAAATTAATCAAAATTGTTTGTAGAAATATTCTTCAAAGTCTCTACACTAATAGAAACATTCAGTAAAATTAAGCCTTCTTGTCTTAGCCCAACATGATGGAAAAAAGATAATTAAACTGTTGAGAAATGTCACAGCATTGCTGCCTGTGTGTTTGCATAGGCAGGGAAACACAAGGAGTTTGTAAAGGGTTCTTGCATATAAATGTTGAATCAGAAAATATGTGTCCTTACAGTGAAACCATCTGAGAAGGCAGAGGCAGGGGCTGACTGGGATAATAGGATTTCTTTTCTGTGAATGCCTCCATGCTTGTTAAGAGACAGGGATGGCAGATGTTAGAATACTGAAAATGGTGTTTTGGCAACGGCAGAGTTAGGTTTCCTGCTGGCTGGTACTAACCTAGAAAGGACAGTTCTGCTTCAGCATTTCAAATGAGCTGCATTGCTACTACTTCCACCCTCTCCTCTTCTCTGAACAAGGCTTTCTGACTATTCTCTCTCACAGGAATACTCCCATGTCCAACCTTGTCTCATGAAGATCAAGAAAACAGAATTTATTTCAAAATGTCAATTTTGCTCAATATTTTCTGCTTTCATATTAATCTGTTACTCCTTCTTGATACTTTTTGTCAATTTGCATTTCTTCTCTTCTGTGTAAAAGGGAAAAAAAATCTGTTAATTGAAGAGAATAAAAGAAAAAGGGGGTATGATTTTGAAGTTAACATAATGGGGTTGTTTCCAATGATTGAGAAGACCATGATAGAAAGCCTGATCATCTTGCCAAAAATTTAACTGTGGGTACAAAACTGTGTTTGCAGAGGAGTGGTGTTGTGTAGTGCAGCAGAGTAGCTCTTATCCAAGGGGATGATATAACAGCAAAAGAGAGTCTCCATCAAATGATATGTTGTCATAAAACTCAGTGCTATCTGTATGAGCAACAGCTCATAATAAAAAGTAATGAGTGTATAAAGTATTTAAAACACATTTTGATTTTGAAATGGGTCATGAACAAATATATGGGAAGGCATGTCCGGCTTCACAACAGTTCTATAACATGAAATGGGATTAATTTAGTGGCACATAAAGCTACATTGCCAGGACAGGAAGTGAAGGACACCATGTTCATCTGAAATTTAGGTTCCCAGCTGTGGTTCCCAGGGATTCCCAAGACAGACTGGATAGTGCTTCTGGTGCAAGTCAGGTCTCTTAACCTTAGCAGCTTTATTTTAGGTACATTATTTTTATTTTATTATTAATTATCCAGGTGGATGCAAATAATTTTTTAGTTGTCCTTAATCCGGTGGGCTTTAGTTGGATGCCACAGACCTCCCTTTCTTCCCAGGAAAACTGATCAGTTCAGGTGTGTGCAGTGCAAGCCCAGAGCTACAAGATCTGACCCAGGATTTTTCACCTTATGAGAGATCCAGAAATACCCCAACAGAGGGAGAAAAAAAAAGGCATCTCTGTTCTGGAAACAGGGTCCTAAAGAGCAATGTTTATTGCATGAACAAAGTATCAGAAAAATAACATAGCTGGCAATGCCAATTGTTGTCTAAATTACTTAATAGTGAACTTCCAGACTTGCAATGCTTCAGTCAGCTTGCTTTTAGGCAGGTTCTTTGCTGCTTTGAAACAGCTCATAGTCATATTAAAAGGTTGTTCAATTTTTTCAAGGGTTGTTACTGGATTCAAAAAATTTTGAACAATTTTAGGCTAAAGTGGACTTATTTTGGTCCCAAACCATGGCAGAGACCATGGCTCCCTGGAGAATTTTTTTTTGCCAGCCTCTAAACAGACAAACCAATCCCTCAAAATCCAATTTTCCAGTGTTGAATGAATTCCTCTTTCACTTGGTCTCACTAAAAGAAGGCCTGCAGTTTCAGGGACAGGGGGGTCCCACCATTTTTTGTTTCCTCTGTACTTGGCACATCCAGTCCTGCAAAACATTTTCCTACTTTCAGACCACTTAGAGGTTTAGTACACACCTCCTTGAATGCACTCAGCTAATGCACCATTAGCCACTGGCATAACTACTGAGCACTTGCTGAAGTGCTCTGAGAATACTATATCCTACAATATTTGCTCTGCCAAGGCTTTTTCAGATTCAGTTTGTGCCTTTCAAGCCACTCAGCAAAGGGAAAGAAACCACCCCCTGTTACATGCAGAACTTTTTAAGTCTCAGAGAGCAGAAGTGACTCTGGCTCTCCAGGGACTCATTCTGTCAAACACACACACCACCATTACCATTTTGATATCACTGCTATGGTGCTGATTAGAGTTTTTAAGCAACTCTGGTGGTTTTAGCATCTGTGACAGGGAATTTAATTGGTGCAGCAGTGCTGTGTTAAGCAGCTGAAGTGTCCACAAGGGACTGCCTGGCTCCCAGCTCTCTCTGAAGAGAGGAGGAGATCCTCAACAGCTTGTCCACAGTAGATGATGATCTTATCCCTTATGTTCATGTTTTGCCAAGGCTTATTGATGTGAGCAAACATGATGTTTCAACTTCAGCTGTGCCTTGTGAACAGGGTACTTCCTTGAGCTACTCATGTCTGAAGGAAAGCTTGTGAAAGGTTTAGCTAAGGACTAAAGTACAGACCAGAAAATGCAGAGCCAGAAATACAACAGCCACATGACAAAAACACACTAATCCATTTCAAATAGTGTGGCCCTGAAAGCACAGCTGTAATGTCAGATCAGGTCTCATCAGCTGAGGGGGAGCAGTATGGTGCTGCTGCATGACCCAACAAGATCCTGCCCTGATTCTGAGGATTTTGTGTTAGGAATAAGGCTGTGATTCCAAATCTGTTGCTGGCTGCATGGTTCAGACATTATTGTAAATGTAAAATAAGTACAGAAATCACTTTTAAAAAAGAACAGGGAAAAAAATTCAGGTCAGCTGTAGAATGTTTCTGCTCATATTTATTCCGTTCTGATTTTTCCAAGACCATTCAGAAGTGATTTTCCCCAGCCATGAAAAGGTTTTGATTTAGATCAGCTGCTTTTTTCACATCCTTGGCTTTACAAAATCGTCAGGTCTTGAGGCCATTTCCCTGTGAGAACAGCTAAATGGGAAAGGTGAGCTCATACACACCATAGAAAGCTCAAGACCAATTCCCAGATAAATAACAATTGCTGACAATTTCCCATTAATATGCTTTTTCACCACAGGGGTTTTCTGTGAATTTTCTCTAACTGTGCAATCAAGTAAAAGCTGCAGTCTTGAGCACTTGGTAAATATTTTTTCTTTTGCATATCATATAGATAAGTAAATTTTTCAAGTATTTTTTTTTCTGTAAAGTTCATGTTCCAGCATTACACTTTCACTTATGAAAGTATTTGTAATGTGCCTCTTAAGCAATTGCTGTTCAGTTGATGAGCTTGAGATAAATTACAGCTTTCTGTGTCTTATTGTTTTTCTTTAGATTTTGTTTCCACAAAAAAATAAGAGGGCTGAATAATCTTTTCAAAGTCCTAGCTCAGCTTTCATTGCTCTTCCTTCTAAACCAAGTATTTCAACAAATACTATAATCAAGAAAATATAGGTGGTTTGCACAGTGCAGCCTCTTATATTATCGCATGTCCTTTATGGATAATAAATACAGGCTGTTAGACCCCCCAGCTATTTCTGTGCCCTGGATTCTTAAGTGCTGCTGGAACTGAATGTATACTCTTTCCTGACATGAGACATGTTCTCTTCTCCAGCAAACTGTGAACCACATAGAGGAAAGAGTGTCTCCTGATGTTGCTCTTCATTGCATCTTTCTTTGCACTTTTACTGTAGTAAAACACGCAATGAAGCAAGCATCTCAAAGATGGCAAGGAATTCAAGTGAGAGACTTCTTCAGATGGAAAAATCAATGTTGTAATGAACAAATTTTCAGAATGTTTTGTCTCATCAAAGAAAAAAATTTTTGCTCTGCATTTTTTTTTTCCGAAATGTGATGCTCACAGCCGTTCTGTCTTATGTTTGAATTTCTGGATTAAGAGGCAATTTGGAAAGCTGTACTGTTTAAGTGTGATTCTGAATAACTTGACAACCTGAACCTCTAAAACCATGAAATAAAGCAAGATCCTGGGGGGATTCTTTTATCCTTTTAATTTGTTTTTTCTGATTCATGATGTCCTCATTTCTCAGCAACCTCGGGATTTGCGATAGTTTGGCTTTTGGTCTCTCTCTCCTCCATCCAGTAATTTTCTTCATTCCATAATTATCCTTGTGTGGAGCAACTACTTTAATATGTGATGAACACATAAGTTTCAGTACTGATCACCAAGACCTGAAATGTCTCACTACAAATCATTCCTGCTCATTCTGCTATCAAAGAAGACACACAGTCCTTTTGTCTCTCTTGGTGAAGCAAAAATAGTGCACTTTACAAAATGGTGCTCAGCTCACCCTGGCTCCGGAGCAGAACAATATGACTTCAATCAAGGGGCTGTCTAAATCATCCTGCAGCAGCAGCAAAGTTTTTGTAGTTCCAGTTGTGTGTCTGAAGTCTAATCACCACATGCTTTGGCAGATTTTTGGCAGGTCTTTGGCAGATTGTCTTGCAAGCTTAATAAGGCTGTGTTCCCTCTTGCCTCATGGCATGTCTTGTCCTCCTGCCTGGGACTTCTCCAGGGAGAGCTTCTCACTCTCTACAACTTCCTGAAAGGAGGTTGTTGCCAGGTGGGGGTTAGCCTCTTCTCCCAGGACAAGCGGACATAGCCTCAAGTTGCACCAGTGGAGGGTCAGGTCAGAAACCAGAAAGAATTTCTTTACTGAAAGCAATATCAAGCATTGGAAGGGCTGCTCAGGGAAGTGGTGGAGTCACAGTCCCTGGAATTATTTAAGAAATTATTTGATGAGGCACGTGGTGCTGTGGTTTAGTTGATACACTGGCCGAATGTTGGACTCAATGGCCTTGGAGATCTCTTACATGGTTCTCTGAATCTATGATACTTGCCTTTGTGACATGCTTCCCATGCTATTATTCCCACTTCATAGGCCATGGTATGTTCAGCCCCCACAGCATGAGGCACCACAGTAGAACTGTGGGATCAGGGTAGGATCAATGGGTGAGAAGATTTACCCTGTAATGGTTCTTCCCGCCTCTGTCTGAAGGATCTGATGTTGGCTGCTCTTAAAAAAGGATGAGCTAGATAAATGCAGCCTGACACAGCCTGTGTTCACAGAATACATTGTTTGTTAATTAACAAAGCTGGATCTACTCTTTGTTCACTTTTCACAATGATTTATCATTTGGGGATGCATTTTTCATGGAGAATAAAAAAATTTGAAATCACCTGAGGCATTTAGACAGGCTCAAAGCTCCAAAGAAACCTTTTTACTTAGATGTTCTGCTAGCTGAATTAAATAGAGTGATAGAGGTAACAGATATTAATTCATAACACAGGGGGTGCATGCCAGGTTGCCTCCAGGTATTTAGGGAAAAACACAAAATTCACTTAAATCCAAACTCACTAGTGTAGAGGCAATCCATATACCAGAATCCTGCAGATAATAAATCAAAAGGAAAAGGAAAGACCTGATGGTAGTTAAAGAGGGCATTTTTTGCTGCATACTTGCACCGTGTTTGAGGGTGTCGTGATGGGAGTGCCCTATAATTTTAGAAAGAAAATTTATCTTTTTCTGACTTTTCCTGAGGCTTTTACACTGTTTACACCCCTCTGAGTCATCTGCCTGCTATATGGACCTGGTATCTGCTGATGTCAGTACTCCTTCTGGAAAGAGGGTGGGTGATACCTCTTCTGAAGCATGAACTAGTGTCCAGACAAGCTGGTCATGTACTCTGGAGGAGGATGGCTGCTTTTCATTGCAGGGACAGTGTACTAATCCTGCTGGCATTCCTCTGCTCCAAAATCCTCTCTTCTATTTCACTACCATTTATCTTAAGCTTGCTTTGTCCTCATATCAGGCACTCAAGGAAAGGGTTTTCAGCCCAAGTTGCACCCTGAATGTGATGAGCAGCATTTGGCAAAGTCTTCATCACATCAAAAGTCATCCTGCAAACTGGATTTTTCCTCAGTTGCATTTGTATCTTGGAGGCTCAGGTCAACAACACTGCAGTTCCAAAGTGCTTTAAGGAATCCTATATTGGTTTGGAAACAGTGCAGAATCCACATCCTTGTGGAGTGTCAGCCTGATGTTGGGTTAGAGGGCTTGCTTTGAGTTTTGCTGTTCCAAGAGAGTTTGGGAACTGTTTGAAGTACATTCATAGCCCAGGCCAGACCAAAATGCTTTATTGTGTGTGCACTGTGAGAGCAAACATCAACATTTCTGCACAAGGAAAAATAAAAAGATGATTTCTAATACATGAAATTGCTTCCAGCAGTAGGACACTGGAGATACAGATATAAGCAGTGCTGTATTTCAGACATGACTGCACGAGGGAAAGGGAGAGCATAAACATACAGGCACAAAGTTTTAGGACTAGGACAGTTGACACAAATTGGAAAAAAGGAATGCTTCCTAACATATGACATCAGCTCAGATATAAAAACCAAGAAAATGACAACAGCATCCCTTTCTTCAAATGTGTCAATTTACCTCTCTGTTTGGTATTGTCAACAAACACTCCGAGGGTGCACAAAAGAATGTGAAAAATCAATATATTACCTCAACATTGTTTTAAGTACAACTTTTAAGTTGTAATAGAATTTCATCCAAAGGATGCAGAAAAAAAACCCAGCCAAATCAGTTAAACCAGTGGTACACAAGCATTCACACAAAAATGGGAACCTAGCTGCTGGTTAACGCTCAGGGAAGTGGTTGACTCTTGTTTGGAGAAATTGGGAGATCTGGATACCATAAAAGGGGTCCAGGAGGGCTGTGAATAGAGCTATGTGTGGAGAGACAAACAGCTTAAGAAAAACATGCCTGGTTGAAAAGCATTTGGTTCAGCTTAAGCTCATCTGCTGAAGAGTTTGGCTCACTAGAAAGTTATGAGAAAGTGTAAGGAAAAGGGACTGACTGATCCTGGGAGAAACTGAATGCACATCTATCCTTTGCAGGAAGGACTGTCTTTCTTCTTCTCTCTCTTACTAGCTAGGTGATAATTAAAATACATCTGTGCAGAAGAAAACTTCTATCTCCTTGAATAAGAGAAACCTTGAAGTCCTGGGAATTCTTTAAAGTGTTAAACAACCTTAATATGACACAAGCAATTTTTAAACTTGTCAGTGCCCATGGAAGGAATAACGCTTGAGCACTTATTTTGGATTTCCTCAAAATTAGTATATATTCTTGCAGTTATTCAGAGCTCTCAAAAGTATGAGAACCAAAGGTCAGAATGATCAAAAATTCAGAGTATCCTGAAGTGATGGATAAGGATGCTACAAGTGTGTTTAGGAATGGTGGTTTCTTGGCAGTGAAAATAATGGCAGCGGATGTCTTAGCTGGCACACAGAAACTGTTCTGCACTGTGACAAAAGCTTGTGGGGCCTACCTCAACTGAGAACCAAATAACAGCTGTCACTCTGCATGTCTGGCTGACTGGCTTTCTCAAGACTGAATTAAACAGCCCTTGGCCTGTGCTTCCATTTCTAAGCAGCACAAATATTTATGTGGCAGCTTTCAGACACTTCTCCTGCAGCAGGGGTAGCCTGTAGGCAGGCTCACTGTCATGGGGGAATGCTCTTCATCCCAGCGGCAGCTCCTGCACCAGAAAGGGAACAGAACATCCCCCATGCTCAGGATACTGAGATGAGGCAAGGTAAAATGCAAGACTGTCAATCTTGCCGCTTGTGCTAATCCCTCTGCATGTTTGTGCCTGTTGACCTGGCAGGACATTCCAACAGCAGAGTTTCTTAAGGCAGATGTTAACTCAGGATTTTAGGTGGTTGACCTGCAGCTCATAACCTAGATGTGTGTGTTTTTCAGAAATATCTTTCCTATGCTTCTGTTTGGTAGCCTGGCAGACTTTTATTACTACAAATTGCTTTTATGGTGTTTTGTTTCAGTCGTTCTGTCATAGCAGGAAGTTTTTCCCACCTGGCTCAGGAGAGACAGGAACTCTGTTTGAAACAGTCTGTGACAAATATGCAAATAACCTCGCCCAGAGTTGGATGTGAATTTTCATTTCTCAAAAAGGCAATCTTCTTTCAAACTGGGGCTTTTGCTCTGTCCTTGAAAGAGACAGGAGCTAGTTGCAAATGCAGATCCGTAGGAAAGTTTTCAACATCCTGCTGCGTGATGGCCTATACCTTGGATTTAATTTCAGGTCACTTTCTAACACTGGGTATTTAATTTCTCATCTGTCCTATGAGTCCTACTTTACTTTACAATTGTTGATGCCTCTGAAAGCTCCTGCCAACAGTTTGCCATCTGTTTTAAACTAAAACCATTTAGTTTCTCTTGATGTGAGACAAAACCATCTGATACGAAAATATGAACAGTAGGTGGCCAGCTTATCACTTTTTAATGTACATGAAAACTCACAAACAGTATGCAGGGGCTTTGATAATGTTCACCATCCATAGATCCTTCCAGAGAGACTCATTCAAAGACAAGTGCAGCCATCTCCTAGATGTGCAGGATTATGATTCCTCTTCAGCTCAAGAGACTGTTCTTTCATCATCACCACTGTTCATTTAAAATATGTGTGGAACTGTGAGAAAACTTTGTTTTCTTGTTTGAAAGTATTCTAACTTCTCTTAATTTATGAGTCTTTAATATGTTTGTGCTTTGTCCCCCTGGTGTGAGTGGAGAGGGAAATGATGACTCATTATGTCTCTTATGAGAGAAATGAGGATTGTCAGGTGAAAATAGCAGGAGATGGATTAAAAACAAGAGGAAGTTCTTGTGCGTGGCACTGCTGGCCAAAGCTTGGCTGCAAATAGTTTAGGGGATTCAAGTGGAGACAAGAAAAGTTAATGAAGAGAACTACACTCTGATGTTTTCTAGACATAAAAGCAACATCCATCTCAGGCAGCTGGAGCACATGACAGAAATGTTGCTGTATGTTTGATTTCTGATATTCCTCCCTAGAATACCTCTTCTGGCCACTCTCAGGACCCAGAGGTCTTTGGTCAGCACTAGCACAGACTAGAGGCATGGAGTGGGATGCTGGAGACATGGACTATGCTGGGGGGAAAAAGTTTTCCTTCTACTGAACTGACAGTGACTGCCATGTGACAAATACTCTCCAAGCCTGCTTAGACTGAAAACAGCCTTGGTTTTCAAAAGTGCCTTTCATTACTTCAGGCCATTTTCTCAAATTACAGATCTAAAATGGGGGCACCAGTGAATTACTTTATAACAAAAATACACATTTCAGTTGAGATGAATCAACGTGAAGCAACAGAGAAATCAATAATGATGCATCATAAGAGCCAAAATCTGTAGGAACTCTGTTTTGTAATGGTTTAGCTGAAATAGTGGCTCACCATTTGAACCACTCCAGCCTTGGGGAAAAGACCTCAAATCAGTCTCAAATGAATTAATTTTGCTGTACCTCTTATGCAGAACTACCTGCTGGTACAGCTGGAACAAGAAGCAGGACCAAAGCAGAATATGAGGAGGGCACTAAAGCAGTTGTGGATGGATGAGAGAAAGTTAGGAAGCAGTGACAGGACCTGGGATGGAAGATAAGGAAACAAGAGGAGCAACTGCCTAGAAATTTAAAGAGAAAGGTTTCCAGAAGCTATGCTTATTCAGAAAAAGAATATATCCTGGGAAAGTAGCTGTATAATAGAAGAGGCAGATGAGTCTGTAGCCTGCTGCATTGTGCTAAAATGGAAAGGCCGCAGTTCGCAAGCCCTGGTCACTTAGGAACAAGGTCAGACCTGTGTTTCAGCAAGATACTGACCTCTGTGTTTCTACTGTACTTTTTAAAGTGATCTAATGACTTTAGGGAATATTTTCAATAGTTATCATGGGGTGGGGGGGGATTTAGAAGTACATACCTCAGGTCCTCTCAAAGACTCTCATGCTCCCGAATTAAGCTCTCTTGATCTCCTTAGTAACCATTATTTATAATACAGCCAAATTCTAACAGTTGCATCTTACTATTTCCCTTTCATTTATGAAATATTAGTGTTTATTTTAGCTGTTTGAAAGATAAAGGACAATAGTACAAATTTTATTTCTTCCAACTTGCTTTTTTATAATTAGTTCCCAGCTGGCCTTTTTCATCATTCCTGAAATGTAACTGAACCAGTGATAGAGAGAAGAAGGAAACAAAGGAAAATCAAAAGCTGTGTTTGATCAGTATTGGAGTATGTATCAATCCTAAACCAAATGCTTCTGGCAGCTCCCAATAGAAGGAATACAAAGAAAGAAATTGTATAAGGAGAGAGTCATCTGCAGATCACTGTTAACAATAATTAACAGTACAAAACCAGGGATTCTCATGGGAATATGCATCTTCCAAAGATAAGGTAATGGTGTTGTAGCTCTAAATGATTACATGAACTGATGCCTTGATCACAGCACTTCAGATAAGGCACTGACAAATCAGTGCTGCCACTGGCACT
>WEIU01012261.1:69952-95680 GCA_013389925.1 Aegithalos caudatus | reverse complement strand
AAAAAAAGTAGAAAAAACTTTATAACCAGTGTCCATTTTGTCATATTGAAGTGTAATGCACTTATTTTTCTGCTTAGAAGAATTTTGTCTGATAGAATAAGAAGAAAAAGTCTAGTGGAACATCCTGCATGGAGCATCAGGAGGTAGCTGACCACAAACAAGGAGGAAGGTAAGTCTGGATAACTCTGAGACTGCCCTAAAATTACATTTTTGAAGCTTTTTTTTTTGCCATGATGATATAAACATACGAAAGAGCATGTCACCCAATCAACTGGTAGGATATTAAAAAATCCTAAAAAATATCAGGTAAATTTTTTTCAAAGCAGTTCCTTCCAAGTGTATCTGACAAAAGCTTTTTAACATGTGGCTGTTTTCTAAGGCACATGTAAAAGTACTCCTTTGAAAATCTCTCCTTCAGCTCTAAAAGAAAGAACTAACCACTCAGCCAGTATCAGAGCTACTTGTACACAGCAAAAGAACACGAAATTAACCATTTGCTCTTTTGAAATCATGAGAAACAGCCTTATCAAGACTTCTTAGGCTTGATAAAAATTTTATTTTCAATTTAAATTGCATCTCTGCTCATTATCTCATTTCTCCTCATTGTCACTTTGCAACAGATATTTTGCCTGTTAAGGCAAATCCATCAACTCCTGGTGCTGCTCATCTTCACCCTCATTCACCACGTTCAGGGTGACTCAGTACTGAGTTACCCTGAATGTAAACAAAGTGCCTTCCATCCTCCTGTGTTGATGAATTTCTCTGATATGCTGATGATGTGTTATCTTCCTAGTCACTGTGGCAAGTCATGTGATTTTATGTGCTGTATTTAATACCAGCCTGTTCCCACAAGCATTGATGTCAGCCAGGAAGAGGGAACCTGTTTGCATTAAATCAGGAGTGTGTGGAAGTCTGTCACTTTGAGTGGCTCCGACTCTCAGTGCTCTTTTCTTCACTGAGTGTCTGCTTGAAAAACAATTGGTCTTGCCACCCATTGATATGGCAGGTGTTACACCATGATACATCAGTGCAGGGATTCCAGTTCTGTTGGTTTTACCACATGACAGCTTTCTGGGGATACAAAAGGGTTTTGGTGGGAAGTTCCTTGCCTTCAAAGTAGCTGTTAACCACAAAGGCCCACATACCATTTTTATTTTTGAGAAGAATTTGTTCTGCATGGTTATTATTTTGATGAACAGATGAGGAAAGATCAAGCAAGCAGGAACATCAGGTGAGGATGTTAACCTAGGAGGGATGAAGCCTATATTGAGTCCTTGTTCCATTAAATTTTTTTTCCAAATTAAATAAAAGTCTTTGAATCAACTGCAGAACAGGAAGGATCCTTCTCTAATTTTAGGGTCTCTTTTGGTATGGCTCCAGTTCTGGTCCAGATAATGCTCTCTAGTGCAACATCACCCTGTGGGAGGCCTTAATTTTTGGACATGGACAGAACCCAAGAGGACTGAGCATGAGATGGATGAGGGGACAACTACTGACAGCTAAGAGAAGTCTGGAATTTCTTTCTGGTCATTAGGTGATGTATGTAGGGAATAGGTGAGTATTAGAGGCAAACCAATCAGTAGTTATAGAAATGTTGTTCCTAACTTTTAAAATCTTGACTTTATTACTATCTTCCAATTATTTTGATTTTCCCAGGCTGTGATTCTTGGGCATGTTTGCTATACTGTAGAAAGTGTCTCTGTGCTGTTTCAGGTAGTTGGACCATGTTGTGCCCTGGCTTCCTGCATGCTCTGAAGCTGTTACTTGTCATGCTGAGCTTGAGGTTTGTAGACTCTGTATCAGATTGCCTTTCTTTATACAGTCTAGATGTGGTACATGAATGATCTAAAGAAGACAGGGAAATGGGAGGTTTTTTACAGTCTAACAGGCTGTGAAATCCAAATCTAGCATGAGAGAAACCACAAAGACTGAAAGCTTGCAAAAAACATGGTGCCTTGAAACATCTCATGATTTCATCTTCAAAAAAATATTCTATACCATTTCAGAAGAAATTGTCATCAGATATATGATAACAGATTAACTTTTGCTGACTTCAGTCACAAAGCACTGTGTTCCCCTGAGCTCAGTCTTGCTTTCTTGGCTTCCCTCAGATCTGTAGGAATTGGTTGAGATGAATGCATTTATCTGACTTTTCCTGGTCAGACCATGGGAGTGTGTATTAACAGAGGGTGTCATGTTAATCCTCCTGTAGTGTTTCCTCAGCCAGTGATAGCTCCAAATCAGATTATTGTACACAAATGTACTTCTTTGAAATGCTTCTCTACATGGCTTATGTTAATTCCATTATAATGGACCACAATCACACAATTGTGATGGTAATATTTTTCACTGCTGTTGAAGATAGCTTGGCACAGGCCCAGAAAAAATGTTTCTCCAGACACAAACAAATGCCAGCTCTTACATTCTTGATAAGAATAAACATTCTACACCCTTCTACAAAAATGTAGCAGTGAAAGATTATTGAGACAAACATTAGAAATGGCTGTAGGTTGGGGGGAGGGAGGTTTTTTACATATCAAACACATCTTAATGATGTATTGAGTAAGGATTGCTTTCATAAGTATGTGAGGGGAAGAAGCCCAGACAGTGAATGAAAATTCTCTTTATGCTCATAGGGAATGAGAAGACTGAAAGAAGGTATCATATGGTATCTAGTTAGGCTGACACAATGTCAAAGGATTGTCAAGAGTCATCAATACCACCTTAGCAGAAAACAGAATCCAACTTATTGTCAGCTACACAGAACTTCCATGAGAGAGATATTAATATTGTTTGCAGAAATAACACAGTGTAATAAATGGAGATAAAAATACACAACCTGCTTTTATATTCATGTATAACAGGTCACTTTGTCGTAGGGTGACTTTAAGATGCTTGTATCCCAAATTGTTTGTTCTATTTGTGCTGTGTAGTGAGTTCTGTACCTTTAAACCTGGTTCTGGGAGCAAAGGGGGAGAAAGAAGCAGCGCAGTTTGTTTTGGGAAAACGGCCCTGACTCCTCCGCATTCCTGATCCGGCGGTGTTTGTCTGAGGCACGGACAGCGGTGGTGCAGACTTCTCCTGTGCTTTTAGTTAGTTAGTTTTAGCTAGCTGAGGCAGAGAAGTATTCTGGACCATTTTTTTTTCTCTTTCTCGGGAGTGTTTAAATCTGTTCTGAACTGAAAAACCCAGAGGAGCACCGAGGGCTTGCACCTGCGGCCCACTGGGGCCTGGACCTCCAGAGGGACTGGGAGTGAGAAAAGACTGAGAGAACTGAACTGCACCCATGGCTAGGACTTCCTCAGCTCTGCCGTCTCTCTTTGGATCATTGAGAGGTTTTATTGTTTCATATTATTCATTCTTTGTGCCTGTGGGTATTTTGTTTGTTAAATAAATAGTTTTTTTCCACTTTTTCCGAAGAAGTTTTCCCGGACCGGCTGGGGGAGGGGTCATTTGGGTTTGCTTTCTGGATGAATCCCTAATTTGGAGTTTTCCTCCAAAATTTACCCTAAACTAGGACACACTTCACACACTTAAATATTTTGTGACACCAGTGTCTTGTTTCAAAGCCATTTCAAAATAAGGGAACTGAGGCAATGTGAAAAAGAGATGACTTTTTTATGGTTGTTCAATAATTTCAGGTCCCAGACCACTGTTGGGACAATGAGATTTCTTCTAAAAAAACCCAGGGTATTGCTTTGAAGGACTGTCACAATTTTTATTAAGCTCAAACATTAAAGGAAAGCATTCACATACTGAGGGCACAAGCCCAAGAAAGTCCATGTCCTAAATGGGGTGATGGGAGAGATGAGGAGAGGTTGGGGTTTGAGTCTTTCAATTAATTACTCAAGCAAGGCATAGAAGAGTTGCATTACACTAAAGGGCACAAGCAGAAGAGAGCAGATGCATGAGAGATTTAGAATTAATTGAGTTGAGGTCTATTATGACTGAAATAGACCTGATTATTCTCAGTCTAAAGATGGAAGTATCTCCTAACCTTCTGTTTGTGACTGCTTACTATTGAGCTTACTAGCAAATTTGAAATATGTAACAGAGAAAGCTGGCCTATTTTGTCATTGATATAATCATCTGTTTAGACTTACAGGTTCCCAAGAGTTTGCAAAATAACAGTTTTCACATCATAACTTTTTTGGTTTTTTGCACATTGTCTCATTTTGGTTCATCTTTCAAGGATATTCCATGCCTGATTAAACCAGTGTAAGGAGAATATCATAGGAAGAGATTAATTATTATTTTTCTATGGGAAGGCTAGACAATCAGCCTGATAAATCTAGAGGAGCATTGGGAATAACACAGAAGCAACTAAGGCTATCCTTATTAAAGTCCATGGCTACATGTCTGCTGTCTGGTGTGTGTGAAAGCCACAAATGCTGTGCAGACCCTGCAGGGGGGGTTTGAGACCAGACTGGGCTGGGACAGTGACAAGTGAGGTTGCATGCATGTTCCATCAGCTCCTGCTGGATGGAGTAAGAAACATTGCTTCCCATAACTTTGCAGTCACACAACTTTACAGGGAAGATGAAAGAAATATGCGGTGCTGTATGGCTATTTGTACTGGATATAGGACCCTCAGCGTTTCTATGCCACAGCTGAATTTTGTGTTTCAGTCTCTGCAAAGGGATAGCAGATTTCTAATTACTCCTTTCATGCTATGAAGTTTTTATCTTGCCTTCACTGCAGCATGGTCAAGGTTAGGGATGAGTAACATCACAGAAGTAGAGATGTTATCTTAACCTCTTTGTCCTTCAGTCCTTCTAAAAATGCAGGCCTAGAGGAGTAGGAGAAGAAAAGTGTGATTTGATCCAAAAGATGATGTAAGACATGCATACATTTCCCTTAGGTCAACAGATGGCATACATTACAACTGAAATGGAGAGAGGTAATAACAAAAGAAAAGGGGAACATTTTATTTCTTGCACTGCAATTTCATAGTATTTTGCCTGAAACACCGGGTTTTGTGTTAATGTGATCAGGTACAGCTGATTATAACTGTACATATAACTGTACAGCTATACAAAAGCTCCCATCATTTGCTAGTAGCATCCATAGGAAAATAGTTAAGAACATGTTTTCAGGGCTTTTTTTTGTTGTTGTTGTTATCATATTCGTTAATCTGGTGATGGGAGAGGAAAGCCAGGCCATCTTCCTGCTTGGGCAGATTGGGAATGCTCTAAGTATCCTCCAGATGAAAATTTCCACTCACATACACCTTGGTATTCATTCTGTCTGGAGTCTTTAAGTAAATGTGTGTTTCTGAACCTAAGAGTAACAGAGAATAGATGCAGTCTGCACCTGAAAACGCCTCTGGGAGCCTGGGCCAGCGCTGAGGGAGGTGGTCCAGACAATGGATCAGTTATACAGCAGTAGCTGGGAGGCGGAGGGGGAAAGAACTTGGAGCTGTTTTCCCTATTATGTCAGTCCAAGCACGCTGGAGACTTTTCTCCTTGGACAGAACCCGGCTGCTGGGAAAGGCAGATCTCCTCTGATGAGGAGTCAGCGCTGGAAACAGTCTTTTCCATGTTGATTTTCTCTCAAAAATATATTTCCCTGCTCTCTAAGAACAAGCACCTCGTGAAGCCTTTAGGAAATGGAAGCAGAAGAAAACCTCAGTTCAGCACGAAATTTTGGGCTGACAAAACTAAACCTCTGAAGTGAGGTTGTAGCAGACTGAGGGCAGCTCGGAGCACAGACAGACGGAGCCCTGAACATGCTGCTCAAGGGACAAAAATTGTGTTACGTTTAGCTGGGACGGAGCCCTGAAGGGAGAAAAAGACCATCTGGGATACACCCTAGTGGTGGGATTTTGAATACTTCCCTCCGGAGTGCCGGAGAGACTGCACACATTTATCTCTTGCTGACAGTCTGCAGCTTAAGATTTACCTGTATAAAGACAAAGACCATGTACATACAGAACACCTTACTGGAAAAGGGCTCTGGGAAATAAAGGAAAATGTTCATGGTCATTCATTTCTTTTGAAACTGTACTTAACACTGGTTCCAGCAGCAAAACTGTGACTATATTTACTTGAAGAAACCAAGACTGTAAGAAAAAGTAGAGTTGTATCATTCAGTAATTAATTCAATTTTCAAAACCTTGAGAATGTGGCTCTCAGAAGGTCAAATGTTTATTCCAATGATTGTAATTACAGAGTAAAGATTTTATGTTACTATTTTTTTATTCTTAAATGGTCATTGCTTTTCAGGGTACAGAACAACAACAAATTAAAAGCCACAAAAAGTCAGGTCCTCTTCTATGAAGTAGAATCATCCTTATGTCTAAAATGGGATAGAAATTTAGATATTTCAAATATTCTGACAAGTCAATTTGCAAATCCTTTGCAATGAGGACTTCTCATAATTAATCTCTAATTTTTATCTCAAATTGGAAAGAAAATGTCCTTTTTTTCTTTTTGTGAATAAAGCAATCTGAAGAAATATTGATTAAGGAATTTGAAAAACTATCAAATATCTTTTTATCTCTTTGAAAAATTGAAAAATCTCAGCAATGCAAGATAGGTGAGGAGTGTGGATTGTTTTCCCTTTGTTTTTTGGGTTTTTTTTAAAGAAAAGTCACTTTAAAGAAGTTATACGTACATTACAACAAGAAGTTATACTTGTAACACTGAACAAGTATTCCTATTTCAAAGTCTTGGTGGCTTTTGAATGTACCCACCCTTTGTTAAAATTACAGCTTAGTGGGCATTGGTTCACAGCCTAGCTCTGTGTAAAATAATCCCCCTCTCCTAAATTATAATATCTCTTTATTCTTTCATGGCTTCTTTTAGGCATAAGGAGTGAAGAGAGAAACTGGATCTCATAAATTTAAGTGACAGTGAACTTTCAAGTTGTATCTAAGAGAGAGAGTGATCAGAAGCAGTTAAGAAGTTCAGGAAAAAAACAAACAAAGAAACAGAAAAACCAGCACCCAGACTCTGCATTCCCCTTCCACTTCTGGTGAACTGGTGAGTTCTTCTTACTGGTTCCTTTACTGTATTTTTCAGACCTCTGTCTTCCTGTGTGGAGAGTATTTATCATGCATTAGTGTTCTAGTGAGGCATTTTCCTTGAATTGCACTAATTCTCATGACTATAATTTTTCAATGAGCTTCTGATTTTTCTTTACTTGCTTCTGATTTTTTAACCAGAGAAAGAAATCAGGAATTAATCCAGTTCAATCCAAACCTAAAAAGTCCTTCACTTAATTTCTGATTTTCAAAGAACATGAGATATGGTGGATTAGGAAAAACAACATACCCTCAGCCAAACCAGACCATTTGTGACAGATTTTACTATGTCCTCATTGAGTATTCTTGATGAAATTTGGAGAAGGATTTACTGATTCAGAATCTCACCCCAAAAGAGAAGTAAAGAGCAGCTCAAGCAATTCTGACGTTAAAGGATGTCTCCTTGCATTTGCTAGAGGTTCTTTAGATGATACAGCAGATTAAATTGTAATGTATGTTCCCATAGTAACCATATTTTTTGTAGTCAGTTTTTTTCCTGCTTACATTTATAAACTTTTTGAGCTTAAATGCAATAATAATGAAATATGTCATACCATTCAAGCCTAACTGAGAGATAGGATTAAAAAATAATAATTTTTAAATGTTATAAAAACAAAGGGAGATGAGGAAAAACAAGAAGGCAATTTTAGGGATGGGCAGCTTAGACAGAAAGAGTTACACATACAAACATGTGTCATAAAGCATTGTGGACCTCCCACTAAGCATTTTTGATGTGCAAAATTGCCAAAGGATAGTGTGGGAGCAGGACAAATCATTGGTTTTAGGAATGATGGGATTTCTTACTCTACATTTTGTATGTAAACAGCAATTGATAGAAAGTAGCAACACATTCATACCTGTGCTTTTGGACTTGGTAGGTCTAATAAAAAGAATAATTCATTTATAGTTCTGAGGAAAAAACCAATGCAGGGCTTTTGCATCCTCCTTTTGGTATCTGTACAGCTTAGTATAATTTTCTGTGCTTTGTAGTGTCTAATAGCTGTAATATGAGAGAAACAGACAAGTTCCTTCCACTCAGTAGCCCCTAAGTGACATTGCAGGTCACTGCTATAAAGCTGTTTTTCAGTTATTTATCTTTCCTAAACTTGTGGGATTTATAGTGTTAGAAACATGTTTAAATAGCTGTTAAAAACATTTTGCTTTTGTTTCATTTTTTACATTTTCTTTGAACTCTGGGTTTCCAAAAGCTTTTATATTTTCCTACATGTCAAAACCAAAATGTAAAAATGAGATATGTTTTCTCTCAGAAATCAGCAAATCTGAAACCTTCATTTTTTTTGCATTGAGTTTACTACCGTTCTATATTTCTTTAAACATTTCTCTGTTCAGTTGCAAGGGAACACAATGTAGAAGCTATGCCAGAATGCTTTACTGAACTATGAAAAACAAGGCAGTGACTTAGAGATACTGAAAAAATGGTATCCCATGTCTCCAAGCTCATAAACAACACAGCTTTCTTCAAAATTTACATATAAATCGGAAAATAAATCTACATTTACCTGATGCAATCTATGAAATTAATCAGGTGAAGAATGCTTCATGCAGATTAGTGTGTCCTTCACCCCAGAAGATGCAAAATTAAACATAAGAGATATTCAAATCCCATGTATTTGCTAGTGGAACATTGCTCTCTTATGTTTCACTTGAATAAGGCACAAGCATCAGTGATTTACATTGCCCTAAATGGTATCTCCCATTTTCCTTGTTATTTTTTCTTCTGTGTGTTCATAACAACACATTCCAACATCACATGAATGAGCTGAGGACATGACCTAGAACCACTCCACCTAAACCTCACCTTTCTGAATTTCTTGTTAGATACAGGGTGCAGCAGGGCTGTCATTTTTCCACACAGTTGCCCAGGAATTAGTAAGTGGTGCTTGAGACTAGGGAGATTAGGAAATGGGTAGGGTCACAGGGAATTGTCTCCTCTTGTCCTGGCTGGCAGATTGGCCCTGTGTGACATGCCACAAAATATACCCAACAACACCACTGAAAATGGGAAGTTCCAAGCTCTCAAGGACAGAGAAACAATTTTGAGCTCCTCTAGGAAAGACCAAATTCCTGCAACCTGTTATAATTTCTGTGGTAATTCAGTTGCTTAAGTATCTGTGGATGGCACTCGAAATCTTTGGGTTCTGTTATACTTGTGTGTCTTTACATATATATATGTGTGTGTGTGTGTGTCTTTGTATCCATATACATGGTTGCTCAGCCCTTCTGTGTTTAGTAATGTCACACAGGAAATTACTGCTGGAGAATGTTGTACTATAAAAGAGTGTGGAAACACTTATAAATATGTAAATATGGATTGGGAAAAAAATAAGCTTGAAACATTCTCATTTGTACTTAAGGTTTAACAATAAGAGCTGAGAAGCTCACATTCTCCCCTAATGTGTCAAGGCACCACATCTAGATTTAGTTGAATTTAGGCTTTTATTCATATTGATTTTCAATCTCTATTAGTAACATACAGGTAAGTGGTGTTGTCACATTGCTCAAAGTACTAAAAATGAGTCATTTTATGTCAGTGCTTTTGCTCTAACCAAACGCCTGTTTCTAGACAAGAAACAAATCAGCTTACCTACAAAATCTGGTGCAATGGGTTCCCTAAATTAGACAGACATAAGTATGCATGGCCAGGCCTCCAGACTTTTTCAAAAGCTCACATCATCCACTCAGCTTCCTGTGAGTTGAAAGGCTCTTTACAAAAGCACTTGCACCCCTTGGGACTGACATTGAATCAAAAGGCCAGAGAGTTGGCACACAGCTTGAAAGGTATTAGGCAGGATGCTCTACAGAGCAGAGTCAAGGCAGAAAAAATCTGCCTTCAGCTGAAGGGAAAGCCTCCTAGAAACTCATCCTCTTCTGTACTTTTCAGAACACTCACTTTTTACCAGGTAAATTGCAACACTAATCCAGAGCCCCTGAGACTGTAGCTTCACTCCTGTGGCTGATGCTTTGTTACTGTGGCTGTGGCATCAGGCACTTTATCACCACTCTTGCACAGCTGTAACATGACATGTAGATAGAGAAAAAAATGGGGTATCTTCCTCCTGTTTAGCATATGCAAACACTAAGGTACATCTTTGCAAACCTTTTTTCTGATTTCTTTTTTTTTTTTTTAATGTCTCAAAATGCATTCCCAGAAGAATGTAAAAATCCAGAAAGCTGCTTCCCTGCCCATAGCATGTAATTGTTTCCAGACCAAAGGTGGTTATACTGTAACTACAATCTCTCTGTCAATGAAAGTTTCATATCCTCTAATGAGTAGGTAGACATATACACAGTTATGATCTCTGCATAAATATGAGCATTCCTATCCTGCCACAAAACAGGCCAATTAGTTTTGCTGTTGTTTTTTTCTCAGCTTATATGTCTGTTTTAATAATGAAGCACCCTTCAGAAAATCCCTCATTTTCTTCATCATTTTATTTATCAAATGCATCTTTGGTATTGCATGGCTGTAAAACTCAAATCTTTATCCTGCTGTTGATGTATTTTTTATAATTCCATATTCTGATGGTGCCTGTCATGGCAGTGCTGTGGATCATGGTTGTGTAGCATGTGCTGCCTTAGCAAGGGACTAGTGGGAAAGACACGAAGCTTGTGGTCCGAGCAGGTGGAGGCAGTGTTGCAAAGTGCCCTTCTAAGGCCCACAGGAATCACTTCTGTCCATTTTCATGGGGTACAGGTGTTTGAGCACAGCCCAAGGACAGCACTTTTTCCTTCAGTTGAACAACAGTAAATAACAAACTCTGAATAGGACAACTTCCATGCTGTTTTCAGGTGGGCAGAGGTAGATTTAGAGCAGAGCAGAGATTACTTTGAAGAAGTACTTTGTCATTTGTCTTTGCAGTGGCCAAAAATCTCAAAAGAGTATCCTGTCTAACCAGACAAGATAGCTTGATATGATGCATGGGGCAAGGATGTTGGGGCCTCCATTCTGAAGCCCTAATTCAATGCTGGGAGAAGAAGGAGGCTTGTACAGCCAGCCAATAATTTGGTAGGAGGTCTTGCATGGGGCTGACCTTAATTGACTTGCCCAAAGGCTTTCTGAAAGAATCCTCTGAAGAAATTGATCTAAGCAGTCCCATGATCATTGCACAACCACCTCTGCACTAAAACACTAATACTATAAAGGATGATAAATCAAACAGTACTTCAAAGAGTATTTTCCTCTTCCTCCACAAGAAGACTGTGACTAAAGCTGAGTAAATAATTTATAATTAATTTATAAATGTTGGCTGTTTTCCATTAGTGAAGTGTTCACAACATGAAGACAATATTCTCAAAGGTACTCAAAATTATTCACTGAATAATGTCTGCAAATAATCCTTAGTCTAAAACATGTTCATAAACACTTCCTAAATCACAGATTTCAGAAAATTTTGACTGGATGCCCCTATCATATAGCATGGTCCTCTCTGTGGATAAAATTTGTGCAATACTGAAGATTTTTCAAGCAAACTATGAAATATCCTGTCTCCATCTTTGATGAATATTTTAGCACATTTACAATTCTGAAACAAAAATTTTGTTCCAGATAAACACATTTGCAAGTCAAAATAGTGTCCAGTGGAACAACTGGAAGTCCCACTTGTTTTGAGTGTCATTTCTGAGATGGTTCCTAACTTCCAGCTGATGATTGTGGAGCAAGCCAGATCTATTATGATGGATAATGAGGAAAGGGTCAGGAGAATACACTGATTCCTCCTCCACCTTTGGATAAATCAGAGCTTCCTTAGACTTCAGATTAATACCTCTAAAAAGTGCTGCTTCATTGATTTGCCCCAGAATGAAATGGCAGGCTATTAAAGGTGTGAATTCCTTAATTTCATTAATGAGAGACAAAGAAAGCAGTCAAATTTGACGAAAAACAGCTGGACTTCAACGTGGTTGTATTTTTGAGAGAGAAGAGAGCCATGCTTGTATAGTAACATCTAGACAGTTAGAGCAGAAAATTAGGTTTTTTCCTTGGACTCTGAGGGTCCATGCTTTAGAAAAGGATTTTGGCTCCTTTCCATAGCAGGGAACAGAAAATAATTCCAAGTAAAACCTTGCTTGTCCCTTTTATGCCTGCACAGAGCTCTGCAGATAAGATTCCCCTACTGACCTAATTATCTGTTTATCTGTGCAGCAAAAAAAAAAAAAAGAGAACAATAAAAATTGATTGACCCCTCAGGAAAAGATTCAGGAGATCCTTTGGAAAGGCTAGACCAGCCCTGTAGCATCCTTTTATTTTAAAACTCATCTAGTCATGTTTGTGCCTGCTTTACAACACTCTTGCTTCATGACTCTTTCCAAGCTTACACTGACTTAGTAAAAGTTCCTTTCATTGCTGTTCTGGAAGCGTTTGTTTGCTTTTCATTTCTAATCTATGTTCTTTACAAGTGTTCAAGTGCTTGACTGGAAGATTCACTAAATTAGCTGTTGGAAGGATGCTCCTTTTTTGCACAGAGAATTGTGTCAAAGCTTGGCATAGCCAGTGACAAATCTGCTTTTGGATGAGGTTCTTAGTAGTGAAATTCAGTCTGTTCCAGTGAGGTGACGTGGTTGCCAGGTAATCATGTAAACTGATCAACTGGGTCGCACAAGAAACTAAGCTGATGGATAAAATTTTGTCCATTTTACTCTGCCACTTTGACAAGCCATTGACCCTTGAATGAAGTTGAAAAATACCTTAGTAGAGCAGGTGGAAGTTTGTGTGATTTGTTTTTGGGAATTTTGATCAAAAAGACACCTGTGGCAATGATATTTCTTCCAATTACCTTTTTTTGCAAAAGAGCTAATGTTCCTTTGAATGCCATTGCTTTGCCACAGCAATCATAGTGAAATAATTTCAACAATCATCTTTTGGCCTTTTTGAATGTTTTTGCTTTAAAATTAAGTTGAAATAGCTCATTTAACCTCAGCTTTTCATTCCTTTTCTTGGAGAAAAACAGCCTAACAAGGGAAAGGTATTTAAAAAAAAAAAAAAAAAAAGTAGGTCTTGCCCATTAAAACAAAGGGAGCCATATTTAGAGAATCCTTTATAAATTAAAAACTTCCAAAACTGCAAACTAACTTTGAACTATTCATTATTCATTTTCTATATGAAGTTTGATTGCTCTTTTGACGTATGCTTTTTTTTTTTTTTGCCAGTCAGTAAGCACATATCAATATCTTTCTCCTTTCTTATAAGTCAAATAAAGAAAAAACGTATTTTCAGTATTTACTCAACTTAGAAATAGATTTTTCAGAAAGTCTGACTGCCCTACACTTTACAATGTGTACCATCACCAGATGAAATAATTTGAAATCTCTATGGAGCTGCAGGACTGAAGTTACCAAATAGAAATTATTTTTAAATATATATATATTTAAATATATATATAACTATATATGAGCATGTATTCTGCAATTTTCTGGGCAGCCTTGTAGGTTGTTTTCTTTTTCCACCACAGAATCTCTAAATATTTGCAAGTAGCCCAAGGGGTATCTGCTAGACATGTAAACAACAAGGGAAGGTTTTTGACTGCCTCCAGTGGTAAATTGTGTCTCCCTCTTGTGCAGATCAGCAAAACTGCAGCGAGGTGAATTTCTCTGCAAAGAAGAGAAATAGCGTGGCATTTCCTCTCTTCTTTAAGGAACAGAGGTACAGTGCTAATTTCATTTGTTCCAATCTGCAAACACAAAAAAACACTTTTAACATATCAGTGCCTCTCTAATGGCTCACTGTAGAAGGAACTGAAACTCACAATTCATCTTCCAGCAATTTCCTTTGCGAATAAAGAGTTGATGAGGACTCTCACAAAGTAGACAAGCTTTTCTTTTTAAAGACAGCTATCTCCCCCTTCCAATTTTCAGACCAAATATTTCCCACTGATGGATTTTTACAAGGGTATCATGACTATTTATGAGGTATCATTACATTTATGAGGGTCTCATGAAAGGGGCATTTACTCTTCAGCTGTTGTGCTCCTCACTGAGAGTGTAGGAAAGAACTAAAGGATCTGGAACAGTCCCCCTTCCTTTACAGATGTGGATCTCCCCTGCCAGGGATTTAAATATTGGCATGAGTGTGGTGTAACTACAGGTTCAGGAAGATGTTCCCAGGTTTTTGTGGTAATGAGCATGCACCTGGGTGACATTTATTACAAGAAAGACATTGAGGAGTGGAGTATGTTCAAAGAAGAGCAACAAAGTGGTGAAGGGTCTGGAGTACAAGAAAAGCAGGTGAAAGAACTGGGGTGGATTAGTCTAAAGGGAAAGGGGCTCAGGGGATACCTTATCACTCTCTACAGCTATCCAAAAGGAGGTTGTGAAGAGGTGGATGTCATTCTCTTTTCCCTGGAAACAAGTAATAGGACGGGAAGAAATGGTGCCACATTGCAGCAAGGGAGATTTAGATTGGATACTATGAATAATTTCTTCACAAAAAAAGGTTATCAAGTACTGAAATAGGTTGCTCAGAGAAATGGCTGAGTCACCATACCTGGAAATATTTAAAAGACACATAAATGGGGCACTTGGAAACATGAGCAGTGGACATGTGCCACGTTTAAGCTCACCTGGAAATTAAGCGCCACACGGCAACTCACTCTTTCTGCCCCTGCTCTAGTGGAATTGGGAGGAGAATCAAAGTAAAACTTGTGGGTTGAGATAAGAACAGTTCAATAGTTGAAAATAAAGTAAAAGACAGTAATAATGGTAATAATAATGATAATAAAAGGGAAAAAAACAGGAGTTGCACAATGCAATTGCTCACCACTGATGCTAGACAGCCCTTCCCCAAGGTAGATCAGCCATTCTTCTGGTTAACTCCTCCAGTTTATGTACTGGGCATGGCATTCCATGGTGTGGAATATCCCTTTGGTCAGTTTGGGTCACCTGTCCTAGATGTGCTCCATCCCAGTTTCTTTTGCAAACCTTTTCACTGACAGAGCAGGAGACAAAGGGGGAATAATCCTATCTCAAGGACTTAGGATAAACATGACTTAGCAAAAACCCAAAACTTCAGTGTGTTATCATCACCATTCTCATTCCAAATCTGGAACATGGCACTGCCATGTCTCCTGAAGAGAAATTAGCTCTACCCTGGCTGAAACTAGGACAGCATAGCAGTGTTGGTTTAACAGTTGAACTTGGTGACCTTAGAGGTCGTTTTCAGCCTTAATGATTCTATTATTCTTTGACTGTGGTCTCCATATTTGTGTGTTTTCATGGGTAGTTTAAAAATAAATTAAATTGGTTTCATTAAATCAGTTAAAAATAAAACTGCCAGAAAGCCACATGGCCCAAGTTGTGACCCCATGCTAGCTCAGCAAGGGATGCAAAACTAATCTTCTATGTCTTGCTGTCTGGTTTTCCTGGCATTGTGCTATTTGTCAGTGCTAATTACAAAGATGGTAATGTTAAATTCATTGGGAGATAAGAAAGGCAGATGGCATAGTCTTTTAATAAAAAACCACTGACTCCTTCCACTTTCTGTAGCTCTTTGTGCCTTCATTAGGACTTACATTTAAATTATACATGATCTAACAAACCAGCATGGCATCTCATTATCAAGGATGTGTCTTCTAGTCTCTACCTGAAGGGACAATTGAGGATTTTTTTCTGCTTCCTATCCCTTGGTTTAAGAACCTGCTTGCTTGCTTTATCTCAGTTTACTTCAAAGTTTCCAGTTGTGTCAATGTAAACTTGGCAACTTGGCAAAATGCAAATTCAAAACTTTCAGCTGATTCCAAACAGAGTGCAGGGACGAAGATGTGGATTTACAAAGCTCTGGCTTACTCAATAGAAGCATTTAATTATCCATTAACCAAATATCTCCTTTTGATGCCTAGGACCAAAAAGGAGGGGAAGGCAAACAAAGCTTTGTAGGCTTACAGCTTATTCTGGAAATCAGTGGAAACACATTTAGTTATTTTCTTAGACACATGCAATAACATTAGTTATGACTCAGATACGAGATGCTGAGAGCAACAGGGGAGGGTGGGACTATACATGTTCTCTGTGAAGATCAGGTGCAAGGCAATAATTAAGGCATAATCAGAGTATCTTCCTGCTGCTTTTCAATCACCATTCAGCTAATAATGACTTTATAGATTAAATACCAAGCTGCAGCTAAGTTAGGCAAGTGCAACATAAAAGCAATACTGATGTTTAAAGAAATTAGGTAAACAGTCAATGAAGCATAGCATCTCATTCATATTAATCTCCAGCAGAGACCTGGTTGTTCCAGTCACTGATTCAATCATTTGCTTGCCTAAGTATTTTACTTCCTTCTGTGCAGTCTCCATTACATTCTTCCCTTCAGCATTCACCTCCTTCCTCTCAGGTGTTCCCAAGGTTAAATACCTAGCCCTCAACCCCTCTTCTTCATGGTAGTTTCTGTATGAAAGGGATTAATGGGAAAAGAAAAAGAAAACAGAAGCTAGAAAACTGCTAGAAAATGTGTGCATACACATATACATACACGTATTTGTATTAAAAATGATCTGCAATTAGCCATTAACCTCCATTATCTCTCTGTGTCAGAGCTACAACACTGGTAGGGGTTGGAAGCATAGTAAAATGCTTCTGTTTTTAAAGGCTGTTTGATAGTTATTCTTGCTGCAGAGCTCCACAGCAGATTGGGCTGTGCTGCCAGGAGAGCAGCTGGAAAATCAAGCCTGGTAAAAGCTGGGCAGGCACAGGCCCCCACCACTGTCCAACCTGCCCTTGAAATGGTTATGTAGGATAATGGGAAGCAGCTCAGAGTGCAGGGCAAGTCTGCATTTGCACGTCTGTCTTGGGTTATGGTTTCTAAACCAAGGCAACATCTCATATGCACAAGCCCCTTGCTAAATGCTTCCCTACTCTGACAACATGAAAACAGTCAACTACCAAAATTGGGTTGATGATTGATTGGGATGTTCCTTGCTTCTCTTGTCATTATTTATGCTTCTTCAGTAAATGCACTTGGCAAGTTTGGGCAGGATGTCTTTTTGTCAGTCAGTAGGACTGGTTGCAACAGCACCAGTTGCAAAGTCTTTTAAAAAGGATCACAGTTCTTTGAGCAACTATCAGGGACCACACTATGGGTAAGGAGGCTCAGTTCTGGTGCAACTCCTGTTAAGGAACACATCATTTTCACTCAGTCTGTGCTGACAATAAGGCCCTGTAATTACAACTCCACACTAGCAGAGCAGCGGAAACATAAGAAATATTAACTGGTCTTAGATGTGAATGCCTTTCTTTTGCTAGTTTAGATACTTTGTGTCTTTAAACTCATGAAGATTTTAACTACAGTCAGGGGATTAGGAAGATTGGTGACACTCAAAATAGATGTTATTGAAATGTGAGTGGTTTGAGAAGAATCACAAATTGTAAGAAAAGATTTTCTCTTTCTGCCATCCTCCTTTTCAATATCAGTCTTCTTGTATGTGAATTATACCAGGATTTTTTTTAATTTTTGCCAAGAGGAAAGAAATTACACATAAGCAAAAGAAAGAATGGCATTAAATTAGCAAAGATAAAATATTAATTATGTGAAAATGCAAAGCAGGGAGAGAAATCAATTGTGAGGAAACAGCATAAGAAAAGAACGTCTTAGTCTTGTCAGATGCTTTGTGGCACAAAGCCTTCAATCAGAAATGTGCTGATACTAAATTATCCCTGGATCTGATCTAGCTCTAATAATTGAAAACTCCCACTGCTGGAACAAAACCAGTTTGCTGAATGAACACTAATTTCTCAGACTGGATATTAAGTAGACAAAGCTGTTGCATGCATCTAATCAGATTTGTATTTTTATTCCATGACTACATCCTACACTGTTGTGATTTAAAATTATCACACCCTGCCCTGTGACATGTGTCAGTGAGAGTTACATTTTCCTTAGCACTTTTTGTCTTCACAGCTGTGATTATAATTTCTGAAAGCAGATTTTCAGAAAGATACATTAGAAAAGGTGTGCAGATTAAATAATTTGTTTATTTAGTGCCTTATTAACACCACTGGCCCTATGATTTTGTAGTTGTGAGATAGCTCAGTATGATTTTGCAAATAAGGCTTACACATGAAGAGCACTCTTTATTCTTTCTCTTCTCTTGTTCGTGTGTGTGGTTTCCCACATCTCTCTGAAAAAAAAAGGTGGCACTCCAATAACTGGGGTACCAGGCCATCTGACCTGACTTTTTCTCTTTCTTTTTCCCCAAAAGGGGAAATACATTCTGTTTGAAAAACAAACTGTGAATTTTGCTTGTGAAATAATGTGTAGGGAAAGGGAGTAGAAATAAGAACAACAGATCAAATTAAAACCTTGCTTAGTGTAAAATGCATTTAAAATTCATTAAATATTTTACCTACAGTGACTCTATTAAAATGTTAAAATTTCAATAAATAATTATTACTCATGGAGAACTTGGTGTTTATTCTTTTTCTCCCCAACAAATTGTTTTAAACTTTCCTATAATCTTTTGTCTTATTCCCTTGGACTTATTACTTATTCCTCTGGGTTGACCAATGGCTCTTGTTGCCCACTGTGGTCACTGACAATTGTCCAGCATAACCACTTAGAGCTGGATTTGTCCTTTGTGTCCTTACTCAGAGCAATATATATGCACAGATATCACTACAGATCAGCTTTAAGATGACAACTTTTAGCATGTAGTTATGTGCGTATCTGACACTGGGTAGCCTGGTTGGATAATGATTTGAGGAGTGTATTTCAATTATATCCTTTATTCAATGAAACATGAATCTACACTGGAAAGCAGTTAGGAAAACAGGGGATCAAGAAGTACTGCATATGAGCAAAACTTCAGCGCTGTAGCTCAATACTAAAATGTTAAGGCTCCTCCATCAGGAAAACTTCTTCAGTGTTATATTTCTGATTACCTGGTCCTTTAAGGGAGTTATATGCTTAATACTAATCCTCCTAATATGAGTAGTTGAAACTGGAACTTTATTTCACAGCATAGCATGAAAATTTCATTTGAACATCCTTTAGAAATAAAGTTGTTTTCTTGTATGGAATTTTATACAATTGCTTGATGGACAAAAACCCTCTCTCTCCATGAACCAGAAAGATCTGCTCTGCAATTGCACTGTGGGAAAATCCATTCAGAGTCTGCCCAGTGTTGCACAAAAGCAGGGTTACCAGCTTCTGAAAGGAGGTAGTTTTCTTGCTATATACACTCATCTATCCATCCATCCGTCCATCTATCTATCCATCTGTCTATTTATCTATCTATCATTCCTCTATCTATTTTATTAAAACAGCAGTTTTATCATTCCAACTGCTGTTGGGCCTTTCTTACTGAGATCCAGGGAGAAACATTGTCATCATTGAACCATCACAGTAAGTGGCTTGGGTTAGAAGGCACCTTCAAAGACCACCTAGTTCATACACACATAGTCATGGGCTGGGGCATTAGAAAGGGTTTCTCAAAGCCCTATCCAACAAAACCATGAACACTGCCAGGAATGGTCTCCCACAACTTCTCTGCTGTGGAGAAGGTGTGTTGCAGTGTCTCACTAGTTTCACAGTGAAGAATTTCTTCCTTATGGCTAATCTAAACCTATGCCATTTTGGTTTAAAGTGTTACCCCTCATCTTATTGCTACAATCCCTAGGAAATTCCCCCCACCTTTCTTGTAGGCCCCCACTAGGTACAGAAAAGTTGATGTAAGGCTTCACAGAGCCTTCTCTTCTCCAGGCTGGACAATCCCAACTCTCAGAGTGTCCTCGTGGGTGAGGTGCTGCAGGCCCCTGATCATAATCATGGCCCTCCTTGGGACGTGCTCTAACAGGTCCATGACTTTCCTGTGCTGGAAATCCCGAAACTGTTCACAGTACTCCAGCTGGAGTCCCAGGAGAGCAGAGTCAAGGGAGAGAATCACCTCTGCTGACCTGATGGCCACAGAAAACACTTGGTTTTCAGGGCTGTGAGTGCATAGTGCCAGCTCATCTTAATTTTATTTTTAGCCACCAATATCCCTAAGTTGTTCTCCACAGGGCTGCTGTCAATCACACATTGCCCAGCCTGTTTAGGATTGCACTGTTTGTCTCTCTCTCACCCTCACTCCCACCAGCACAGAATAATCATCCTCAGGGAAGTTCTGCTGAGAGCATAACAAACACTCCTTCATGCTTTCTGGCACACAGCAGAGCCAAAATAAAATTTAATTATAAAATATAATTTTAAAGTTAAATGTTACTTGCCACTAAACTTTTATTTCAAATTTGATAAGCACATCTTTCCTTAAATGCTCAAAAGAATGATTTATGACTACAAAGATAGCTTTCATTTTTTCACCTGCTCTGCAAAAGAAGGTAGTTTAAAATAAATACAGGGCATTAAAATTATATAGTCTTCTAGCTATTCTGCTTAAAAAGAATGACTCTGTGGATGGAAAACGGAAGAGGGTTATCAGCATCTTCTTGGCACGTCTGTTGCAAAGGAAACTCTGTCTGTACTGTGTCTATTCTGGTTGACAGGTCCCAAAAACCCTGTCCACTTGATGTTCTCTCAGCCTGTACTTGGAGGCCTCTCTGGTCCTGACCAGTGCTAAACCAAGGTGCAAAATGCAAAATATATTTCCAATTCTCCATCTACACCTGGAGAACTACAGTTTGCACAGAGATCAAGCCTGGTCTTTACAACAGACTTAAAATTATCCCCAGGATGTGATGTAGCTGTGCCTGAATGCCAGTTGTTCATGCAACTGGAAACATTTCCCACTGAAGAGTGATGCACGGAGAAGGCAGAGCACAAGAGGCAGAATATGCACACAGAGCAATCAGCAATGACAGTCATGAACCAGTGCCTAAACTCTAGACTCTAATTATACCTTTGCTGCAGTCTTGAGTGCAATGACAATTGTGTTAATGAGGGTCAGCACTTGTAAAGTTACACAACAACCCTTATGCCATGACCTACATCAGCTGTAGGGTCTTAGAAAACCTTGTACCCCATATCTCCACGCTGCTGAATACCCCAGTAAAGACTCAGTTTGTAGCAAAAGCCACAGAGCTGTTTATATTGGAATACTGAGGCTGGAATTAAACTGAGATGGTGGAACAGCAGCAGGGTATCAAACAAAATTGAGCTGTTATATTTCATCATTTTTCCTTTTCTGCTCAATAGACCAAATCTGCTCCATTTTTATTTCTGCTAAAGCCTCATTGCTGGATGAAATGCAGATAATTACCTCTGCAATGAAAGTAACTTGGCCATTTCATTCCATACCTTGGGGGACATGTTGAGGAAAGGGATAGTACTGCATAATGAGCTTCTCCTGTGGTGCCAGGGGAGAAGGAGTATTCAGAGCTTGAGATGGTGCTGGATGGCTCAGGCTGAGAACAGATGCATGCCTCCAGGGCTTGCCAAGCTGGAAGCTGTCCTCCTCCTTTATCATGGTTCAATCTCCCACATATGTAACATGCCAAGGCTGCTTCAGTTTTATGTTTGCCAGTTGGGAGAGGTGAGGCCACAATTCTCTTTCAGTCTGTGAAGCCTGATAAAAAGGTGTTTTACTTTGACTGACAGGATGCTAATAGCAAAATCTCCCAGCACAACTATCATTATTCTTTGGTCTGTTGAAAATACAGTTGTTCTTGTAATTCTGAGCAATCACTGCACTGTTTACTCCTCTGTTAAGTGCAGAACTTCAACTGACCAGATAGTGCGAGTGTTGGATAACCCTGGCTACTGTAGAGATAGCCAAAACAAGGGTCTGGTGAAATGGGTCCATCCAGGCTGGAAGTTTTGAGAGATGTTCAACAACTTCTCCTTCAGCTTTACCCAGACCTCCATCATGATGTTCTGCCTGCTCCATGAGGAAATTCAGAGAATAAATGGTGCATGGAAATTTATGTAACAGTAGTTTGTGTGAAAGTGACCCAGGTAGATCTCATTCTGGTAGATCCAGGCTGGACTTGGTGGGATTTGTTAGGTAAGGGATTATTCCATGGCACCATATGAAGGGTAGCCATGGTACTGAGCAAAGTGGCAGCACCAGCTAATCTGCAGCAGCCAGTTTAGCAGCGTTATTGTCACACTCCTGGGCCTCTCTGTAGTACGGGGGTGGCACCATCTGTGAGACAGAGCTTGCAGCTGGGAATGTTGGGTGACATTCCTTGTGAGTGAACAGCCAAGCAGGAGACTGGATGGCTTCCTCCCTAGGAAGCTCCACATGCTCCACAACCTGCAGCTCCAAGATGGCCCTGTCTGGCTCTCTCATTCCAGAAATCTCCATGTTCTCAGAGTTTGCAGAGACAACCATCCTGCAAGATTTCCCTGTCAACAAACCTCTGCTCCTCATCACAAAATATGTCAGCAGAGCCACAAGTGTTGATTGCTTCAGCTAAAAATAAGCCATTTTGAAAACTCAAAGACACTGCAGGAAAAACTTTTCTTCATCAGCTGGAATTTGAGCAAGTTGAGCTAAATAAAATTTTGAAAATGAATTCTTATACTCCTTCTCACTTTGACTCTTGTTACACAAGGTCCTTCATGTCTTACATCCAGCATTCATTGTCAGCATTCATTTCTCTCCTTAAACATTTGAACCATTACTTCCCATCTATTTCTAGACACTATTTCTCTAACATGACCTTTGATGTCATGAAACCGAGCTATGGGAAAATAAGGAAACAAATCTCTGCTCCACAGCCATAAAATCAAACCCAAATGCCATTTTTAAATATCAATTTTCATGTTTCCAACAAATCCTATTGTTCATATCTCAGGATCTGTTAGGCCAGGAGAAGACCAGAATATATTTCCAAATATTCCAGGAAAAATGGTTCTTGTCAGGTTAACATTTTGAATGAAATACCAATATAGCTAACTGGGAATTAGTTTTTATAAACTGAGAAAATATAAGATTTAGAGAAACAAGCAAAGCTTAGTGTCCTTTCTGATGAGGACTACACATAATTGCTGAGGTTCTGACACCAGCTAGTTTATCTGAAGAGTGAGGCCCCAGGAGGAAACCAGTCTTCTCAATGATATCAGTCCAGTATTTACTACAATAGGATGCCATGTATTGCTACAGTACAAATGCATTAATTAATTTATTACTGGTATAATTTTATCATCATTTATATTATGATTGTATGTATAGTATAAAACTATCTCAAGTATCAAAAATAATAAAATGGAACTATTTCATAATTCCACTGTGAAAATCAGTGAAAGCTACAAAACTTTACTTCTTAATGACTTAGAATGTTTCAGATTGCATTCAAAAAACAGAGTTTCTTCACTATCCATGGGATAAATGCCCAGAGTCCCCAAATCCTTTTTACTATGAAACTTTCTTCTACACTATGATAATATCTTGGTCTTTAAGACTAATCTGGGAGCCCAAAGTTGAGGAAAGGATAGCTAATCCTTCAGAGTGCCATGGGGTGGTAGTATGAATTGAGAAAAATAATGTGTGATGAACTGTAAGGTTTGCGTCTTGTCAGGACACAGCCTCATATTTCTTTGTTCTTCCTGCAATAAATGATGAATAAACACAGTATTATTGTTTATAAAATCACCAGACCTGATAACACTGATATCAAGCAGTTGACAGTCATGCTTTGGTTCCAAACCAAGGGTTCTTTTTTGTGATTCATTATTACTATTCATGTCTCTGCCCTTGATAATGGATTGGAACTAGATGATCTTTTAAGTCCCTTCCAACCTTAACCATCCTGTGATTCAATAACATTGCACAGTTCAGTGGATATTTTAGTGGTGGGACTGTCCTGCAGGTGTTTACCACTGCTAAGAATTACCACAACATCTTTAAGCACTCCTACAGGTGACAGAGCTCCTCAACAGAACTGTGAAAATCAAACTGGCTGTGTACCAGGATGCTCTTTTGTTGTTTATCAGATATACTCTAACATTTTTCCTTTGCAAGAAGAATTTCCCAGCTAGGAGTTGAATACTGTAATCACTGTCATAATTCATGAAAGTCACTTGCTTTGAAAATAACAAAAATGTTATCATAATTGTCAAAATGATGGTTCCGTAATCTAGGAATGCTTGTTATCTTGCCGGCTGTAAGTTGTGGACCTGGTCCAAAACTCAGGAATATAAATGAGAGGCTTTTCATTGGCCTCAGCAAGTCTTGGATCAGGCCTTCCATTAAGATTAAGCAAGGAAACAGCCATTGCTGTAGTGCTGAGACAGGGTGCATGAATAAAGAACAAGTGCTAAGGTCAGTGAAGTGGTTCCTGGATGCCACATGTGGAGTATAATAGCATCCAAAATGGTCCATCAACACAAGGCAAAGTTATTATTCCAGATATTATTAAGTGAGTTTCACAGGCATCTCCACCATTCATTGGATGTGCGTTCTGCTTTCTGGCAGCATTTTAAATTTCATTTAATAGAATATTAAACTAATCATGACGAATGATAAGCCAGATTTTATTATGTTCTGGTTAATTACAAAACTGTATCTACCTAGTCTTGTAGAAAGCAGATTAGTTGAAATGCAGTGTGTCTTCATTGAATAGCCAAGGAAGGAATGAACTAAAGAGGAAAAGCAGGAGGTAAATCACCTAAGTCAGTGCAAAAAGGTTTAGGTGCTCCCTTTTTGCTCTGACCCATAATAAAAGTCCCCTCCCCTCAAATCAGCTAAATGTACCTTTTAAAAGTCTGCAACAACCACTCATTTTTATACTGGGATTTGGTTTTATGACTGCATCTTAATTCAAGCATTTTCTGCACTGCTATTCTTCTGATTTATAACTGAACTGCTATTTATTTCATGGAAAAGCATCCTAATAGGAAACCCTTACCCCGGAGGAATCAGCGGACAAATCACGCCAAAACCTTTTTTAGTGATTACTCTGTAACACTTATTAGTGAAATTAAAATTCATGAGAGAGGATTTTGATAACTGATGAAGCAGTGGCTCACATTTCCAGATGGTCTGCACAAAAGTGACATCCTACACCCCTTGTGATAATACAATGTGTTGGCAAGTGATTGTGGACGTTTGCTTATTCAAACAATAGAGGGTTGCACATCATTCACCAATAAAGCCTGCGTGCTCAGCTCCACCGAAAGTCATATGTGCTTCGAGTAGGGATTATGGAGGATTTAGGCTCTATTGTCAAAACCTGCATTCCTCAAAATCATATCAGCTGCCATCTACCACAGCAAAATCCACAATTTTCAACTGAGAGAGGAGGGAACTCTTCTGGCATCACGGATGGATAAAAGTAGTGGCAGACACTGCTATGTTTTAAAGCACAGGAGGGAATGGACCCCATTAAAAAAGACAACAAAACCCAAACCCACCATCTGGGTAGTGGAACATGCATATTTCTGGGAAGAACCATCAGATAGACAAATATCTGTGCTTTGTTGCAGTCCAGCCGCACAGCCACTACCTTTCAGGAGTGTTGTTTCCTTGCAAAAAGGCTTTTTGCCAGTGTTTCCACTAATGATCACTGGAGTTGCTTACAAGCTGCCCATAGACACACACCTCTAGTGACTGGAGTAGATTTACAGGCATCTTACAGATCTTACAGAAGAAAGAAGAAAGTGGGATAAATTAATTTGCAATGGGAGCAGTACATGCATTACGAGATAGTGAAGAAAAACCTGAGTGCTTGTACAGTTTCCATCATAGCTGCATCAACAGCATGTACGTCCACACCTATTTTGCCTAATAGATATCTTCTGTTCTCTCTCCCTTTTTTTT
>WEIU01012261.1:14084-69940 GCA_013389925.1 Aegithalos caudatus | reverse complement strand
TTTTTTTTTTTTTTTCCCTACTTCACATTTACTGCAGAGTTTGCTTTTAGTGAGTTTTATGTGCTGGGATTTTCAAAGTGGCTTGAGGCTATTGACTTTCAATAGGATTTGGGTAGCTAATTGCCTTTTCCTTTGTACTTTACAAATTCCAGACATAGCTCTTCTGTGAGTTCATTTTAGTCTTTTATGACTGAATTTCCTGAAATGTTATATCCCTTTTGAAAAGGAAAAAAAAAGAGAGAGAGAGAAATAGTTCCCCTGTCTCTTTTTAATGTAAACCAAAGGAAATAGTTGTCCTTTTTCCTCTAAAGGTCCAAAGCGCTTGGTCTCTTATCTATTTCAGTTAAACAGTACAGATATCAAATGCATTAAATCAAGGCTCCTTGAGTTCTCGATTACAACCTGGCAGCTGATCGGGGTGAGAGATTTCCCCTGTAAACCCTTCTCAGTGCCATGCAGTGGTGGCTTAGAGCCTGTTAAGGGGGGTGAGAATGCTGAAAACACAACGAATAGCCTTGGAGCTGCCCATTGAGAAACTTCAGTTTGAGTCTTTCACGCCCAGGCTGCATGAGCTATTGCTGTCTGTCAGAGCTGACATGCAGCTCTGACCCCTGGCTGTCCACAGCACCTTGTCTTTTGTCACACTGCTGGGCTGAGCTGTGTGGTAACAGCTGCCTACCGCCAATCTCAGAAAGCAAAAGGCAAGAGATGGTCCATGCAAAACAGAAGCAAACCATTCACCTAACACAGCAGATAGGCCCATCAGCATTAAAGGAAAAACAAATAGGTGTTTTGTAATGGTAGCAGAAGTCTGTCAAAGACATTCAGTGAAACTGAAGGAGTGCAGGGAAGAAGCAAACTGCAGCATGAGATTCGTGAAATTCTGTGAACGCTACCTCAACAAAAGTGAACCAGGCAGATGCACAGCTGAGAGAACTACATGCAGAAAACAAATTACCAGAAACCAGAGCTCATAGGTAACGGGTAAAATGCAGGGGGAGAGGGAGAGACGCATTAGTCACTGGTTACAATTTGTCCTTTTTTCTATTTTTCTCTGTCTTTGCCGAGCACACGGACTGTGCTTTGGCTTCAGGCAACTCAATGCCTTTCTCAGCAAGGGATGGGAATAACTCCACAGAGCAGGTGTGCTGTAAACTGTTTTAAAAGTAATTTACACACAAGGAGACTTCACTGGAAGTGGAAAAGAAGTAGGAATAGAAAAGCTTATAGAATATTCTGTAGCAGCCTTTTTTGTCCAACACAATAGTGCTGTGTGAATGTCAGAAGAAGCATTAAGACAAAGGCACCTCTGTTAGAGACTAAAAATTGTTTAAACACCTTCAAAAAAGGTGCTAAATGGACTTAGCAGTTTAATAAGATCACACCATGTTTTGGAGGACAATATTGCCTAAAAAAAGAAGCTACGAGCCTCCAAGATGATTTTGTGTCAGCACACCTTGTGTCAGCTGTAAGTTTCCTATGTTTTACCTTCCAAACCATTTCCAGACACATGAATCTGCAGGAAAGCTACTGTACCTGAATCTGTGCCTAGAAAAGGGTATACCTCTCCAAAAATCCAGCTACAGTGTCAATACCACTGACAGATGGGTATGAACTGTTTCTAGATAAGTAAATACTGATGTCAATACAGGCTCCATTTCACTTCCAGGATTCCCTGAGTAATGCGTCTCAGGATTACTCCTCATAAAATTCGGAGTCGTGGGTGCTGCTTCTCAGCTTCCCTAGGCATAAAATATGAGTCTTGCTGATTGAGCTATCAAAGGAACTGCTTTAGAGTCTCATGCTTTCAAATCACTGTGACATATATTCAGGAAATCATCTTTATCCAGCAAAGTGTGGTAGCCCTTTCTGACCATGTACTTCTTTATTGTAAAGGTTTCAAGGCATGTGTCTCCAGCAGAACTCCGCAGTCTGAAATAATGAGTCAGATTTTTGTCTGCTGGGTTATCACAGGTTTGGAGTTCCTGTAACTTAAGACAAGAAAATAAGTTAAATACATACTATTTGACATTTTACAGACCAAATTCTCCAGAGCAGTAGAAGTCCATCTAGGAAAAAAAACCAAAAGAAACAAAAAAACCAAAAGAAACAAAACAACCTCCAACAAAATACCAGTTAGAAGATAAAGGCCCAGGTGTTGCACTTTGCATTTGGACTTGTTGAATTTCATTAGGTTCTCACCGGCCCAGTTATCAAGTGTGTCCATCAGACCCCATAGACTTGTGGCTATTCAGGTTCATCAGGTGGTCTCAAACCTGCTCTTTGCTTACTGTGGGAGGGACTTCTGTCCCCCAACCCACACCTGGGAGCTCAGGGACTCAGAGATGTGGGAAGCCTGACTGCCAGTGAAGATTGAGGCAAAGAACCTCAGTCTTCTACATATAAGCTGTCACCACTTCTGCCTTCTCATTTATCTCCTTAGCACAACACAGAACATGGATAACTGCTAGGCTAAACTTATGCCTGAATAAGAGTCTGTTTAATGCCCAGGAAAGGATCTGTGGTTTCTGCTAAGTGAACTGCTGATGAATAGATTGCAAAAAAAAAAATCAAAATCAGATACAAGGTGTATGGCAGATTTCATTTTGATATCATTCATGTTGGGAAGAAATGGTCAGAGATAAGAAACATCAGCAAAATAGTTTTCTAGAAGCAGATAGCCCCAGGTTATAAAACTCACCTTCATAATTTTTGCACAATTTAATTACATTACTAAGGAAATTCTTGCAAATCATTGTATAATTAGGCAAATTTGAGTAGCTAAGTCAGTAATTACCAGCACAACTGCATTCGTAAGTTGCAACTTAATTGTTTTATTGAGTGTCATTGCTCTATATTTGGGAAACTATAACATTTCAGGTAATTGTAACATGCCAGCATGACAGAAAACTAATAACACATACAAGAATGTTCCTTGGGTTTTTTGCAATATTGTAATGAGCTATGAGACTAGAAAAAGCTGATAACCATTTCTTGGTTTGTGCTCATGTATTGCCATTCCATACAATGACAGTAAAAGTAATTCAGGCTGTTAAAGATAAGCCCAAGCAATTCAGACAGAAGAAACTTCCCTCCTTCATCCCCAACTGTTAGGGGTTGGATTTGTTTCCTCTGTGCTTGTGGAATTTTTTCCACCATGGGTTGCTAGGGAACTAGTTGCTGGGTACTTATGGGTGCTTGACCAAAACAAAAGGTGGCCAAACACGAATTTTGGGGCTGATGCTTTCTGATAATGGGCCATTAAGGCTCACCAATGACATGACACATTACATCATCCCATTGTGAGATGCCCCAACCAGTGAGGGGTGCCCCATTCCTACCCAGATAAAAGGGATAAATGGGAGCACCAGGATATCCTGTTTTCCACTGGATTCCCAAAGGAAGACTGCACCCATCTCGCCACCCCTGGACTTTCTACAGGACTATCTCTACTCCACAGAACTGCATCTGTTACTCCAGGAGGATTCTTCTGGACTGCTTCTAACACCCTGACCAACAGGGTGTCAGGTCACATCCTTGACTCTGTCAGGGTTTTCTGGGTTTTGTTTGTTTTAATTGCATGTACTACTACATTTGCATTTTTAATATCCCTAGCAAAGAACTGTTATTCCTATTCCCAAAATTTTGCCTGAAGGCCCCTAGTTGCAAAATTATAATAATCTGAGGGAGGGGGTTTACATTCTCTATTGAAAGGGAACATCCAGCTTTTTGCTGGCAGATTCCTGTCTTTCAAAACCAAGACACCATCTCATTTCTTTCAGTGGCTTAGAGCATCTTTCTGGAGTTCCATGTCTCCTCATCCCCATGACAGCTTAGGGCAGGAAAAACACCTCCACTAGCACCCACACCAGGTCCAATTGCTCCAGGCTGGTCCATGTTGGACTACACCACTGCAGAGCAAATTTTGTCAGGGAGGTTTTGAGTCACTCCATTATCAGCTCCGGAGTCAGCCCAGCCTGCTTCCTTGGACAGCTGTGCCAGATATGCTGAAATGTTCTGCATGGAGAGGAGGCTTAGCAAACTCACCTTCTCTGCAAAACCACATTCTGTTGCTTCCCAGACTTTAAATGTTACTGTCTGGCCTCTCAAATGAAATGTTTTTGTAGCACTCCTAATATGAGGAAGAGAGTATGGCATTCTTTCTCATGAGTAAACAAATGGATTTATCTCAGGATAAGTTTCAACTGGATTTATCTCAGGATAAGTTTCTGAGGAAAGCACTGTAAGGACATCCTTGTCCTCTTGTGGAATAGGGAAATTTTGTCTCCAAGTCACTGAGTTCCAGCACACCAGAACAGCAGAGGATGCTGGAAACCGTTTGTGCTTTGAAAGTGCCAAGGCTGACACTTGAATGTATAGTCACCATTACAGAGGAACAACAATATTTCACATATGAGGACACCAATCTTTAAGATGCATTTGAAGGTATGAATTTCTACAGGGGGAAAAACTGAGCTTCAGAGGCCGACCTTATTTAGGGCCAGTTAAAGGCTGAAGGTAGGGCCAAGCCCAAACCTTCAGTCACAAATCACAGTCCCATGATTTTCTTAAAAACATTGTTTCATCAAAACAAAATAAGTAGTTATTTCCCCTGAGTCCAAAAATGTTTCATGGGAACAATGCTTTTCCTTTGCCAACAGAACTATTCAGATGTGACCAAAAGTCAAACCATCTCAATAATGTGAATTGCTTTAGGTGACTTGTTTCTATCTTTCTCTGCTTTACCTCTTGGTAGATGTCTGCCTAACCTCTCCCAAACTCTGATTTCAAATAGAAATTCTCGCAGTGCCCCATAGAGGCCAATTCGATTTGAAAATTGCAGGAGACAGAGAGGATAAAGTTAATAAAATTGTCAGACTGCAAATAGCCACTTGATGTTATTTAATGTTTCTTCTGTTCAAAAAGGTCACAAGGATCATCTTCTAGTTCTCTTATGAGAAAAATCAAGCATTAAGGGAAGGAACATTTGTGTCAAGTTCACTTCACTGATGAAGTGCAGAAAAAATGCAGAAAATTCCTATCACTGGCTAATGACTGCATCATATTTTGAACTGTGGCTAAAAATAGATGGATTAATAAAATACTCCTAATAAAAATGAAAATGTAAAGAAAGCTCTAACTCCTTTCCCTCTTCAAAAAGGTAAGGAATAAGGTGTCATCTGGCAACTAATCACCACACAGCTGCTACTTCATTCCCCACCACATGTGGCAGGGGAAAGGATCAGAAGGGCAAAACTGAGAAAACTTGTGGATTGAGATAAAGATACTTTAATAGGTAAAGCAAAAGCTGTGCATGCAAGCAATATATAACAAATTCCTTTGTTATTTCCCAAGTGCTTAGCCATCCCTAAGAGACCAGGGCTCAATTTTCAGCACAAATCCCAAGCACAGCCCCACTCAAGCTACTATGAAGAAATTCAACTCTTTAATCTAAAAGTAACATTTCTACTTATGAAAAATAAGAAAAAATATGCTTGACTTCCATATCCACTTTTTCATTTGGGGCTCTAGTTTTTTAAGTATCTTCCACCATATAATGAGTTTCTACATGGTAACAAAGTGATTGCATTTTCAACCCGAGGGCAAATCAAAGTCCAAAGGTGTTTCATCTTCAAGGTACTTAACATGCAAATAATCTGATTGAAGTCTAAGTTAGGAAAAATTACATTACACATATATTCTTTGTGCATTTCTGACTCTAGTCAAAATTTTTGATCTTCATATGTCTGCTACTTACTCAAAATAGCACATTGTCTTTATGTCAAAAATCATTTTCATTAAAAGTCTGGAATGTCTGTTATAGATATGCCACATTTGTGTCTGCCGGCTGAAATTAAAGTTATTTAAAGTGGCTGAAAAACATGACTGGAGATTTTACAAGCAATCAGAGGCTGGTACGAGGTATAAATTAGAAAGATTATGACACAAATCACTGTGAATTCTTGTGCTAACCAATTACCAGCATACAAAGTACAATCTTTTCTTCTGTACTACTTTCTGCAGAACAGTATCAATGACCTGGCAAAAATTTATGCTCCAGGGAAAGGTGTATTGGAAAGATAATTGGAGAGAGAGAGAGAGAGAAATATTAATGGCCTACAAAATCCTCTTCTGTCAGGATATGGATACAAATTTGGTCCATGATCAGCTGCCACTGAAAGATATTGTCAGTTTAGTAATCTTCATGGACATTGTAGTTTCCAGTTTATTTCCTAGAAGTCATTAACTAATGCGTCTCCTTTGAAGATCTGAAGAAAAAAAGATGAAAAATGGAACTGGAAGTCCGTTAGGGACTACTTGGCTATTCCAAACAGTATAAGCATCAAGAGTATCAAAGGAGGACAGCAAAGACACAAATTAAAGGAGGTGGTTCTTCAGGCAAGGGGTGGTAGAACTACCTGTTCAACGTCCTTCCAAAGGACTTTGTTTCTGAAAGAGGTTGTCAGGAGTTCAAGGATAGATGGAATGAAAGGCTTGGAAGAAAGAACCATAAAGACCTTTCTAAACAGGTAGAAAAACTAGGGAAGGAACAGCCCAGCTCTTCATGTTGTTCAACAGCAGGGAAGTGTCATATATGCTTTGCTGGCAACAGAAAATGGCATTAGATTGGACTCTTGAGCAGAACTATTTCAGCTGTGTTTATCAATGTTTTCCATGTTCCATATCTCTGTATATATTTATGTCCATAGAGTTACACTCCATCATTTTGGAGGGCTCAAAGATCACCTCCCTCAAAAAGCCACAGGCAGTAATCTTTCCCAAGTTTCAATTTAAGCTGTTTTGCTGCAGTGTTCTTGCTCACCCCGCTCAGAAAGAGTGCCACAGCAAGGAGATTCCTGTGTCCTAAGACCTTCTGAACACATGCTAATTCTTTAATACCCCTTATAGAATAAATACATTATTTTTATTTAGGATATTGACTCCCTAAGCACTTTGTTTTTTGGAGATTGTTTCCTTCCACTGCGGTAGAGTGGAGGAATGATCCTGTCTGAGGAGATGTAAGGCAATCAAGCTTTTATTTTTTTTTTTTTTTTTCTCACTAGAGGATGAGATGAATAAAAGTTATATAATATTAATCAGTTATTACTATTATTATTATCATCAAGTGTGCTCAGATTTTACCTCAGGCACTTTTCAGAAACTCATTTCTGTCACATTTTGCTAGGCTAACAAAACACAATTAGTAAAACTCTACAATAGTACAGTTTTACAGATCTCGAAGCTTGAGTTGATGCAAGAACACAATGGGAGAATCTTTTGGTGATGTGAAAGTGAGGGAAAATGGAGTAGATGGATGCCATCAGCTCCTAAATTTCAATGTTCTTGCAGAACATGCCCAGCATCCAGTTCCTAATGAGATATACACTGTTTAACCTGAGTTCTAAACACGGTGTCAGGAGGGCAACTAGATGTGTAAGAATAAATGTTGTCATGGAAGATTGTCCTGTCAGTCATAAATTTCTTCACATGCTTTTTGATCATGGCCCTCTTCTAACATATCCAGTTTTAATCAGCCGTAAAGGCTAATTAACCTCTACATGTTTTGAAGAATAAAGGGAGTTTAAAATAGCACCTGTGCTAGTACTGTCAGATACAGGTTCCTTGCTCAAAACTGATTTACTCCTGTTGAAGCAGGAGATAGCAGGAAAAACAAAACAAAACAAAAAAACCCAAACCAAAACAAACAAACAAACAAAAAAAATCAAACATAAACATGGACAGAAAGAGCTCTAAATCATGTGTTGGACAGAAAACTCCCCTCTTCCAAAGTGTAGTGGTTACCAGGTGTAAAGGGGATACAGAGGTTAATGGTAAAGGGACCTAATTAAATATGTGTTCTATTCATCCTCTGATGAACAGAAAAGGAGCAGTGGAGCAGCTGAAAGGAGTAGCAGGATCTTGGTTTTTATAGGAAGTGTGAGTGATCTATGAAATCATCTTGTGGAACACGGAAGTCACATGTGGAACACAAGAGGAGGCTTTCATTGTGACAGATGTGATTAAACTGCTGTAGGACACAGACCTTTGCTGACATTGTTAATGCTGTCAAGCTCTATGACAAATGTGTGGAATCTTTTAATGTGTTGCTTTATAGTTTTCTTTGTTATTTCTTAATTTGTCACTCACAGCTTCAGAATTCATTCTGGGGAAGAAATCAACAGTCATGATAAGTCCTCAGTTTAGCAAGGTGTTCATCCTTGACTATTTATCATGAGCTCCTGGATTCATGTGATTAGCTGAAGATTTTTTGTTGTTGTTATCAATAGAGTTTGTTTTGTACTCACTTTTGGTGACAAGATTAAAAAAAACCTAATGAACCTACTGCCACCAAAAAACCCCACTACAATCTGAAAATTGGCACAGAGAGACAATTAAATTCCTGGGCACTACTATCCAAAAACAGGAAGCATGGGAGTCATCTTCTGTAAAGTGTCCCCCACACTTATATATTCTTATATATTGAAGTAGTTAATCTATTTCCTGAACATATCGTGTGAATGAAGCTGCACTTTAGGTTTTTGCAGGAACAATTACAGAGGGGTTTTTTTCCTGAAACCTACACACAGTATTTGCAATGAAGATTTCTTTCTGTGAACAGAAATTTAGAATAAAACAAGTGTGCCATCAGTTGTCATGGTGCCAGGATTTGACAACTACAGCTGATACAGCATAGTATCACTTTCAAGCCAAAGTTTTTGTAGAGATGGAAGAGTCGTCAATCAGGAAACCTGATGAATTGATTCCATTGTGATACGCGGGCAGGGAGTGAAAGCAGCAATACCAGCCATTACTGAAATGAGATTGTGGAGTTAGAGGAGATGAGGTGGAAGGGAAGAGCAATAAAATCAGGGAAGCTAAAAAAAGGAGGGGACGAGTAAGAAAAGAGAAGGAAGGACAGGACAGAACAGAGAGTGTTCAAAAAGATACAAGAAAAGACCAGAGGGAAAATAATAAAAACAGATTAAGAAAAAAACAAGAGAATGAGGAAAAGGTAAAAAAAAAAAAATAATAAGAGGAGTTTACATGAGCATTATTTTTTTAAATTTACAATTGATCACAGTTGACTGAAATTATCAGTTATTTACAGTGGGAAATCAAGATTTTTCTGGTTTTGTTTGGAGGAGGATAGGGGACTTTTTTTTTTCTCAAAAGGAGTGGAAGACGTGAAAATTTTTTGAAGTAGGTGTATACAGGTTATTTCATCATATTTATTTCATAATAAAAATAAGCTTCAAATAAAGCTTGCTCTTTTTCAGAGCAAAAAGGTAAAGATGCATTAATTATACTTAATTACAAGCACGTAAAACAAATCTAAGACAAACTCACATGTATGTGTTCAGTGGGGCTCTAAATTAGGGCTGCAAGCATCCATGTGCTTCCATCTTCCAAGCAGAACAACCCAGCTCTGGCATTTCAAGCAGTAATGTGCCCAGTGAAATTAAATTACCCATTGATAAATGTGGATCCAGTTACTTATTTGATGGAGCAGCGTCAGAATCATCAAGTGGGATATAAAATATGTGTTACTTTGTGTCCTCTCTCTAGCAAGTCAGCATTGGCTCATGAAGTACCACTGGCAAGGGTGGCTGCTGGTTCTCACCATCTGTCTCAGGCCAGTGGCCACAGAAATGTGCTGAAGTTCACTGCAAGGGAGGATACCCTTCCCCTGGGAAAGGTGGAGATTCAGGGGAAATCAAAGTCTATCCAGACAAAGTGGGATATGCTGAGGGACAGTGGTCAAAAACTTTCTCAGCAGAGAGCCAAACTGATTTCCAGAAAGGCATCTGGAGTGAGGAAGGGTTCATGAAGCACATGGACTTGATTCCTAAAGGAGCTTGAAAGGTAATAAAAATAGTCATAAGGGGTTGAAAACTTTATTGCAGTCTAAGCTGAGACACTCTCTCTGCATGAATTAGAATAAAGGTCAGCCTTTCTTTACCAAACCCTTGAGACATGTGCAAATCAGCTTGACAGTATTTATCTCTATTGCAATTTATATTCTGATATTAAAAGTAAGGAAGGTTAAACACATAAACAAACAAACAAAAATCCCCCAAAACCCAAAAAATGCAACACAAAAGAAGAGGGCTTCCAAAAAGAAAATTGGAGAAAGGTTTTTTTCAGGAGATAGCTCACCATGGAAAACGGATTTAATAAATAAACTTAATACACATGCTTTGTTTTAAAGCATATATTTATTCCATATTCATCAGAGAATTTGAATCTGCATTATGCAGTGATTCAATAGAATCAAGGTGCACATACAAGATTAAACATGGGTTCAAAGGCTTTGCTGAATCAGGGCACAGCTTAGGTATCAAGGAACTGTAATTCTGTTCTCTCTGCGCTTGCTAAATTTGATAGTGATGTGCAGGTTATACCCCTTCCATGCCTCTCAAATTATCATCTGTGGGAGTACCACAGTGTGACTCCAACATACAGAGAACTAATGAATAGTTCATGAGACTCTCAGTTATTATTTAATCACAGCTCCTTTATGAGCTGATGAAATTTGCGTTGATATGAAGGCAAACTAGAACAGCACTGAAATGTAATAGTGAAAACAAAGCTAAAAGTAAACTGTTACTATTAAAAGTAGGAGCACAAAAGAGAAATATGAAGTAATGATTGAAAATATGGATATTTGAAAGATTTCATCAAAAAGACCACTGCAAAAGAATAGACAAAGTGCTCAGTTCCATGGTATGACACTACAATTCATTCTTATGTAAAGGATCAAATTTTTCCACAAATGTCTCATTAAATAATCTAAGAGTCAGGGCTAAACTAATCTACAAGTGGAATGCATAAGAAAAATAAGCATTTAAAAACTTAGCCTAAACTGCCAATTTTTAAAATAAACTTATTTTTTTCTCCAAGAACATGTACAGCAGAATGGAAAATATGGCTAGTCAAAAATGAAATCTTTTCTTTGTCTGCTAAATTGCTACCACCAAAGTTAACAGCCCTATCAAGGTTATTAACTCTAAAGTTAACAACTTTAATAATTTTGTTACTTAGATTAATTGTATCTGAGGTTTCTTTTTCTAAACCATTGTTACTATGACCAATTTTATGTAAAACAAGTCAATATTCCAGATTTCATAACACCCATGTGCCAAGTCCCAATTCTCTGTGCTCATACTGCATTATTTATACTGTTGTAATAAGGCCTGATCTAAAGCCCTTTGAAGTAAATGAAAAGACTCCCACTGACTTCAAAGGACTTTCTATTAGGCCCAGAGTATTTTCTTTGCAGGGCTTTTGTACTTGATAATATCTGATATGGTAAAATTTGTGCTGCCTCTCTCCCCTTCACCCTCACACCGGGTGATATTTTCTATATTTATGGGTTACTTATTATCTGAACCTTTTTGTTTATTTGTTTTATACAAGGATAATTCTTAATGAATAATTACATTTTAAAAGCAAAAGATAGAAAATTTTCACTTCAAGAGTGTTAAATTCAAATATTTTGGAAATAAAAAATTCATTTTGTGAAGACTGAAATATTTTAAATATTCACTATTTTGTTTACCCAGTATTTTAGGCTCTTTTTCCTGCAGATTTCACTTGGATTTGTGAATAGGTTTATCTTCCTCAAACCGTATTTTTATTAATGAGTATTCAATGGATGCCAAATATAACACATAACCATAAAAATGTAACTGCTGATAATTTCAGGGGAAAACAAATTTTTGCAATTCATAGAAATCATTGTCCTTGTTTATCTTATTGCCTATGATAAAGATTTTGAAATAGGTTTCTTTGCACCTGCTCAAACTCCTGTCTCTCATGACTGAGTTTTATAAATTTCATATTTCACAGTGGGTCCACCTCTGTTTAAGACCTTTGGGATGCTTAGCCCCCTGTCTTTTCTTTCCCTTTGAAATTAAAGTACAGGATTTACAGTCTTCCACCTTGTCTTTTGTGTAGTAAGATGTGGGTGTTAGAAAGAACATCTTACTTCCTCTTTTTATGCAGTTAGGACATCCAAAATAATTTGGAGGAGGTTGTTTACCATGCATGTTTACATGTAATCTTCATTACATGAAGATTCATTTTCATTTTCATTATTTTTCATTCATTAGAGGATATAATTTTTCATTAGCATTTTTCAGGCCAGCAGCTTCTTCTGGAAGTATTTTCTCTCTTACATACAAAATCTTGAGCAAATGCAGATCAGTTCTTTTAAGATCAGCAACAAATAACTATGTGATGTATTATGACACTATGTGGTTTGTTTTCTCTTACTTCGTCTAGATAAACACCTGAATGCCCTGATGTTTAGATCAGTATGCTACAGTTTAAAAGGTGTGAACCAAAGTGTACTGAAATCCATAGAAATCTTTCTATTGATTAAAACATACTTTTAGTCTGAATTTACAGATCCAACAAATTAATTTCACTTACTGTCAATCTGCTATTATAGATTAATTTCTCTAATGGGGAAAATGTGAGCTAATGATTTGCATTTGTTAAAAGATTTATGTACACTTTACAGTGAAACCAGGAGTACAAGGCATTTATAACAGAAGATGAAAGTCAAGGAAGAGATGTAAGTACTTCATAGACCCTCTTTGGAAGGTAGCTGTCTCTGGTAGTGAGCAGTGTCATGCAGATCAAATGGCACAACCACCTCAGTTTCCCTCCACTCCCATGCTAAAGGCAACTTCAGATAAAAGGCACCCTTCACAGTATTTGCAAAATAATGCTGAGCCCAGAAAACTCCTTAAACAGAGCAAAGCAGGGGAGTAGAAGTATGGTTATTGAAGGAGTCAACAACCCCACATGCTGCAGTTCCATGCTGGAATTAACAAGAGCCCTCTTTTCTCATGTCCTTAGAACCTCGCAAGTGTGCTGCCTTCCAGCCAGCATGGTACCTCCTTTATCTGAAATGCAAAGGACAAGTAAACACTGTTTCCAAACTGTTCCTGTAGCACCAGCTGAAGCTGGAAACCCTCTCTGATGGACAGACACACCGTTCTGGTCATCTGGCTGGGCTGACACCAACTGATTCAACACCTTCGGATTTGAAGATGACAAAAGTTTCAGTTCTTTCATGCATTGATGTTATTCCCTGTCCTAAAGGCTGTCATTTGGAGGGGAATTATTACAAGGAGCCAAACTAGAATTGCATTTGTGACTGTGGAAGATGATATTTGTTCCTGCTGAGCACCACAACAGTGCACACTGATTCATGGAAGAGAGAAATGTCATTATTCACAAAGAGTTTCCTCCAGCTGCATATGCCATTTATCACTTTCAATCAGTATTACTCACAAAGAAAGAGCAAGCTCAGGGCATGGTCACCATGTTCACCCTTTTAACAATTTATAATTTACCAAATGTAATATATTTGTTCCTACTTTACAATGGCCTTGTGATGAAACAGGCAAGTAAAAGCATTCATTTCATGTTATGTATTTCAGGACCTCAAACGACTCTATTATCATCACAACAAAGGACCATCAAAAGTAACTTGTGGGTACAAAGAGTTTGAAAATTCACCAGAATAGACATATCCATCTACATACCTGCATGGCCACACAAATCTAATAAAACCAGAAATATATATAGGATAGGCAGAGAATTAAGATGACCCTAATGCCTGAATTTGCAAAGAGTGCTCAAAACCATTTGCAGAATCAAAGGATAACTGAGGTGGGAAGGGACCTCTGAGGTCATGTAGTCAATCTCCCCTATACAAAGCAGGGTCAGCTAAAGTAGGTTGCCTAAAACTCCCTTTTTTAAGATCTCCGAGCATGGAGACTGCACTATCTCTCTATGCATCTTGTCCCCATGTTCAATCAAACTTAGGACAACAGACTTTTTTCTTTACACAGAATTTTCTCTCTTTCAGTTTGCCTCTTGTCCTGTCACTGGATACCTCTAAGAAGTCTCCTGCTCCATCTTCCTTAGCCTTCTCCATCAGGTATTTATATACCTGTCATCCTCTATCACATTCTGTCCCTTTTTTGAACAGCAAAGCCTGAAACTAAAACAGCATTTAAACTGGGACCTTGCTGCTACCAAGAAAAAAAGGAAGATTTATTGAGAATCATTTCCATATGAAAACCCTTCGTGGAAGCACCAGATGTGTCCTGCTAACAGAAGAAAGATGGAGAGCCTTCAAAGAGTATGAGCAATCACCTGTTGCTCTGGCTCATGAAGGAGCTATGATATCAGCATGCACCCATATTTCACACCTCTACATGATGAGGAGGGTATCAGTTTTCTGAAAATGCATGGAATTTGAGTAGACATTGCTTCTGAAGCACCATGAATCACTTCTTTTTAAGATGAGCAATCTCTCATCCTTCAGAATGTTATAATGAGATGCATTTCAAGTTAGTGCAGAAACACAGGTTAGCCATTACAGATGCCTCCATCTGTCTTGAAGGAAGGAATATGTTAATTATAAGTCCAGTTCACCAATTTCTAGGTAGACTGGGTAGATCAGCAACAGAGTACCAGCAATACAAACACATATTACAAGACTCCAAGTATGTGGAAAAAATCATTTTGGGTATCAGTGGTTAAAACTGATCAGAGCTGGAGTGGACACTGCCTTGTTTGATTGGTGGTTTTCTAATGTTCTGATGATGAAATTTCAAGCCCTTCTGCAATGACACATGAAGATGAGACCACATTCATAAGAATCACCTTGACTGAAGGTACATACATACATACATGGATAATATATATAAATACCTTTTTTTTATTCTCAGACCCAAGTGAAGGGTGTTTTCTAGCCTAGTTTTGGATAAATGGTGGAGCAATAGCTATAACACAAACAATTCTCTCAGTAGGCATGAAAGTGACTCCAAGAAGAGTTTTCTGTGTCCCATTGAAAATAACTTCACCTCCCTCATCCAGGCCCACAAATTTGCCTCTTCAGATCCTTTTTAATGCCATCATGATTGTGTCTTTGTATCATCATGCACTGCAGGTTTTACAGTACAACCTTGCAAGACACAGAGAAAGTCAGTCTCCCAAGAATAGGATAAAGAAGGGAAGCTCTGGTTTGCATGTAATGAGCAAAAAAGGGCCTTGCAGAGAGTGTTAAAATTAACTGCTTGTCCAAGTAATACAGTTTTTCTCTTTTGCCCTGGCTGGGAAGAGGAAAGTTTGATCCCATTGTCTCCCATCATATGAGAATAACAGTTTTCAGACCACCTGAGTAACCTGAAGTTCATGGTATCCTGGGTGCCAGGGCCCTGGGGAAATAGGATTATACAGTTGCCAAAACATTCTCCCTTGTATTTGAAAAGTCACAGTAATCAGGCAAAGTCCCTGGTGAATAGAGAAGTAAAAAACCTCATACTCATTTTTTAAAAAAATGTGAAAAAGAATTATCAGCCTGTCAGCATCCCCTCTGTGTTTAGTAAGACCATGGAACAGATCCTCCTGGAGCATGAGGTGAAACACAGAAGACAGGAAGGAGATTAGAAAAAGCCAACAGAGTGCCTGACAATGGAATGACAGCATCAGTGGGCAGGGGAGGAGCTGTGAATGCCATCTACCTGGACTTCAGTGAGGCCTTTGACAAGGCAATCCACAGCAATCTTACCTCTAAATTGGTAATATGGTTGGATGGATGGACTTTTAGATGGATAAGGACTCAGCTGGGAGGCTGCATCCAGAGAGTTAAAGTCAACTGTTCAATATACTGGTGGACACCAGACACAGGCAGTATTCCTCTAGGATCCATACTGGGACCAGTGTGATGTGATATGTTCATCTCCAATACAGATGATGAGACTCAGGATGTCCTTGGCGAGTGTGCAGGTGACAACAAGCTGCGTGGTGGAGTTGGTTCAATACAGAGAAGGGGCATTCAGAGGGACTTTAAAAGGCTTGGGTTGGGCCCACGTGAACTTTATGAAGTTCAACAAGGCCAAGTGCAAGGCAAGATTGGATGAGGCTATGAGCAAGCTGGTGTAATGGAAAATGTTCCTGGCCATTGCAGGGGGTCAGAAATGGATGATATTTCACTGTCCCTTCATCCAACCCATTTTTTTTTTTTTTAATGATTCTAAATGCACAAGTTTGATGTGGCCTGCATTTTTATTTATTTTATTTATTTTCCTTTGGGAAAACTCCTACCTTCTGTTTACCCACATGTATTCTAAAGAACAGCATTTTTAATGAGGAGAGTAAAATTGACATATTTGTGTTTGCAGTAACCAATCCTCCTCCACAGTTGAGATGGGGACAGTATTTAAATGACTTTTCTGCATCAATAATTTGGATTTCTGTAGCATAAAATTAATTTGTCTCTTCTCTGTTGAAAATAACTCAATGCATATTCCTGTATCCCAGCTGGACTAGCAAGACGAAAAAGAAGCAACAGCATACTTAGTTGAAAAAATAGGGTACAGAGCTCTTCCAAAAGATGATTATATTTTCATCAGATCCTGATGTGTATTTCCCTGTTGTATTAAACACAATACAAGCAAAACTTGGAAGACAAAGAAATGGAAATAATAATGAGCAAAAATAATTATTGTATTCATGCAACACAAAACAGTGCAGTGAAGTAAACAACAGAAGTAGTGTAGCTTTTCATCTGACCCCTGCAAGAATATATCTTTTCCTCTCATTTTTCATATTCCTATGTAAATATCTGCAGCTGATCAGCAGCACCCAGGATGAAGAGGAGAATATTGGCATAGATGGGCCTTCTATGAGCCACTCTCATATTTACCAAGACCATGTTCATCCTCAGGTGCAGAGTCATGGCCATATGAATACTCTCAGAGCCATTGCAAACAAGTTCAGTTCTCTTTGAATAATGAACAACCATAATAGACATATTCACAAAAAACTTCCTGATCCCTTCCTTGTACCAGTCCTACAGTCCAACTTCTGTTTCTAAAAATAAAAGAAAAAAGAAATCACATCTATACTGGCAAAATTTGCGCCCGAACCTTTTTACCTGAGTATTGAATTGCATTTTCAAAGCAGAACCTGTACTCACAGATGTCTATCTTGTGATTACAGTCAGAACATAAACTTAAAGCCACACTGCTTGTCATTTCTTATTCAAAACCTGGGTACAAAGCTACAGGTGCTGATGCCAGTGGCATATAATTTGCTCCTGCAGTGATATTGCCTGATTAGCCATCTGCTACTGCATCAAGAATTTTGTTACCTTCAGTTTAACCATGTCATGTTTTCAGCTGATCTGCATTTTGGTTTATGAAGGAACATTGCAGCAAAAGCACTAGTGGTTTATAAAGCTGGTAAAAACAGTGAAAATTGTAGCAGGAAACAAAAAAATGCGAGTGAAAACATTTCCCTGTTGTCTGCTCCCTGAAAATGACAATACATTTAAAGGTGAATACTTCCTATTATCTCTACTTATATAGAGATCATTACTTGGAAAGGGGTACTTAAGGTTTCTGAAAAAATTAAGTAAGTTCAGGCACTGAATAAGGAACTCATTTGCTTCTGATAATATTCAAAAAACAAGGGCAGAATTCAGACTAGCACACAAGTAGAGACTTCATAACAGGGAGGTATAGCACAGCCACAGGGAGCCTAAAGAGATCAAGAAAAACTGTCCTGTCCAAAGGAACAGGAACATTAATGTCCAGATCAGAATGAAGTAAACCATTTTCTTCGGTAGTTTCAGCTATCCCTACAGCCCTTGCTTGCCTGTAAATTTACTTACATTGTTGAACATATTTGTTTCAACCATCTGCTTAAGAGCAGGGGCTAATGGAAAATAGAAATGGCCTTGGAACAATTAATGGAAGGCAAGTGCCATTAGATGAGCAAAGATTGAGGAGCCAGATGGCTGGTGTCGACGCTGACTTACAGCTACAGAAACATCCCTGACTTTCCCTGCAGAGAGGAGTGATTAGCTCTGGTGAAACTAGATTGTCAAATGTTCTCTCATAGCCTGTGTGTGTCAGAGGGGAGAGAGAGGACCTGCACAGTTCACCCTAGATTTGTGTACTTTCAGAGCTCAGCAGAAAGTCACAGACTAATCTTCACAAGGTGGATGAGCAGCGCACTGAGCAGACCCCACAGTGCTCAGAAGAAAGCAAAGCACCATCACAACTTGCTCATATTTATCCCATACTCTTGTTAAGATACAGGTCATTGTAGAGTGGTACAGAAGTTGGCTGCTCTCAGTCTTTACTAGCTGAAAATTCAGACTTTATATTGGAACAGATCCTTATGTGGACACCAATTGAAACCTTTTGTGAGAATTTGAGTTGTATTTCCTTGCAGGGAGAAAATCCCTTAAGGGTTTCAGTTTTTTTGGTAGAGAAAATCTGGGGAATAAAATCAAATCCCATCACACAAAATTGCACATCTTTTTTTCTGCAAGTTAGAACTTCCTTCCACTTTTCCTTTATTTTTTTTTTTTATTTTTTTTAACCAGATTCCCGAACGTCCTTCCTCAGGTCAAAACCAAGGAAAATATATCCATAACAGAGATAGCTCAGACAACAGAATTTGTCTCCCAGCATGGGTATTGAGGTACCAGAAATCCAAACTGTTGCTGCTACACACTCAAGGAGATCCTGTTTTCCCATATGTTTCAATATGAACATTTATTCTTCCACTCATAAGATTCTGCCCGAATCTTAAATACTATTTATCATTCTGCAGGGTCCATGACTGAAAGGCAGAATATAGCCTACAGATCCAATAAATCTTTTGGAAAAGAATTTTAACTGAATAAGGAATTTAATATAAATACAGAAGAATATATTTTTTCATATCTGTAATGAAATTAACAATTCACTAAAAGAAATTTTGTTACCTGGCAAGTACAATCTAAGCTATTAATGTGTAACAGAATGTGTTAAGATACAAGTTGGAATTCCTATGAAAGTGGCTTGACTTTACACATTTGTGTTCATAGATTTTAAAGTGATACCAGAATCAGCTTGTTAGGCTATGACAGAGTTTCCAGCTGGATTTCAAGCACATCAATTTTGGAATGAAAAATATGTTCTTGAAATATGCCATGGAAAGAAATATAAGGGACAAAACAAAAAGAAATAAGATTTTTTATTATTATTTCCAGCATAGAAGAAAGACCAGGAAAACACTGATTTTTTTTTTCTTCTAGTAATACAAACATTAATATTACAGAAGTGACAAGGAGGTAGTCACTTTTCCTGTGGGTAAGAAGGAAGCAGCAACAGAGGAAGGAGCCCAGATGAAACAGATGAATAAACATCTTTAGCACATGGAAAAAAAAGCAACCATAAATTACGAGGATATTTAAAGAAGTATGTCTTCATGGGGAAGGGAATCCATTTTTCTCCAATGCTCAACCATCTCATTGAAATATCAGCAGGTTAAGCAGATAGAAAAATAGAGAAAGTAGGAATCTAGCAGACGCTGCTCTAGGAAAGTGTTAGTCCCATTAAAATTTGAGTAAATTATTCATGTACTCTTGTCATGATCAAAAAGCCACAGGAATTAGCAGTGCATGCTCTGGGTGTCTTTGTGTTCCATGAACAAAACTATTTTCATTTGGCATGTGATTTTTAGTCACCTGATTTTGTTCTCTAGCAGTGATCAGCAACTATCCTTGTGGGAAGGTGAGCTTATGCACTTGGAGTACCTGAATATTTTGGCCTCTGTAGTGGTACTTAAGCCACAGAAGGTATCATGAGCAACAACAGCAAGAGGTGGTACCTAGCTTAGTTCTTCCAAATAACAACTCGAAGGTCTGTGGGGGATATAAGGGAGACTCACCATGCAAAATCATGTCTTGTTACCTTCAGTTATGTGTAGTGTATGCCTTCATTAACAGCAATATTAGAAACCACCCACTGCAGTTCCTAAAGAAAAATGCCATGGAGATCATGAAAGTATTCCACCAAAATCCTCTTTTTTTTTCTGTAAAAGTTGAACTGTCTGAGTTATATTAATGGTTCTATTAACATGATTCCAAACAATCTCTGCTTCAAACTTACCAGTTTGGGTCCCCTCAATTCGACTGGGCCAAACCCAAGACTCTCAGCAGAAATAAAGGTTTGTAATTAGTGGTTGCTACAGGAGCAAAATTAATGTCTTCAGCCATGCCTACAAGAAAAGGGAACACGGGATGAAAGCAAAGGCAGCTTGATGTAACCTCTAAAGGTGAGGAATTCAATCTGCTGTAGCTTTTTCTCTTAAACAACTCAGGAAATGTGACTAATTTGAAAATAATCACAGCATCATAGAATCATTTAAGTTGGAAAAGACCTTCAAGATCACAGAGTCAAACCTAACACTGCCAAGTTCACCACTAAACCATATCCCTAAGTGCCACAACCTGCATGTCATCAGGGGTGGTGACTCAACCACTTTTCTGGACAGCTCATTCTAATGCTTCCTAACTTTTTTTGTGAAGAAAATTTTCTTAATATCCAATTTAAGCCTCCCCTGGTATAACCTGAGACCTTTTCCTCTTGTCCCATTGCTTGTTACCTGGGAGAAGAGGCCAGTCCCAACCTTGCTATGACCTCCTTTCAGGTAGACCTAGAGAGTGATAAGGTGTACTCTGAACCCCCTTCCTTCCAGGCTAAACAATCTCAGCTCCCTTTCCTGCTCCTCAAAAGATTCTTCTCTAGATCCTTCACCAGAATTGTTGCCTGTCTTTGGATGCCTTTTTTTTCTTTCTTTTTTGTAAACTTGGTTTGAATTGCTGAAGCTCAGCCAAAGAAGTTCATTGCAAGGGTGGACACACATGGAGGATGCACATGGGAAGAAAGCAAGCTGATGTTGGTGTTAGATGTTAAAAATTTCAGAATGAAAAGGATCAAACAACACTATTTGCTATGGTCAGTACTATCTAAACCACTAGTACTTGAAAATTCACTTTGACACAAGGAACTCAATGTGCTGAAAGAGCTTTGTTCCAGGAAAGAAAAGAAAAGAAAACCCATTAACTGTGTGTGCACACAGGTTTGTGTTCATGCACTGAGGCACGTTTGTCCCACACACTTCAAACACAGGTTATCTGGCCAGTTAGCACTCACTGAGTATATTTTAATGCCTTTATTTACATGGGAGATTTTCAATTATGGTTGTTACAGGAGCTATCAGTGGAAAGTATTACAAATACATTTCTTGATTCCAATTCGTAGCATGCAAGTTTTGATTTTTCAGCAGACTTGCTACATTGCAATTTTGAACTCAGTCAAAACTTTTAGAAGACCATGACAACACATTCAGTGGATTTTTCTCCAAGCTCTGACTAGTTAATACTCAAGGCTGAGTTACTCCTGAGAAGCTACTGTTATCACAGAGCTAAAATTCCTGGAGGAAAACATTACTCCCTGTGGTTTTGGAATCTTTTCCTTCCTTAAGTAGTAGTATATAGCCAAGACAGAACAAAGCCCCTTCAGGCATTAAAACTTTTTAAAATCACATCAAATATTTTACAAATTTCTTCAGAACTGCTGGATTCTGTACGATTGTGTGGAAGGTGTCCTTGCCATGGCGAGAGTAAGCCCAGAGTAAACTGAAAAGGTGGTTTATTTGCAGGATTCTTGTTTTAGGTTATCCTCAGCCTGCTTGTGAATGGAGCATTAGCATTGAAAATGGAGGGAGAAGGAGTAGAAAGCTGAACAGGTACAAATAACCACAGTGAAATGATTGGATATAATTTCATTCTCAGACAGATTTTTGCATCAGTCGTAGATTTTATCAATGCAGCTAAGTTATGGTTAAAACCATTTCTACCATAGATTTTCTGCTGTGGTCCCATATATGAGTAATCACTACCAATTTTACACTGTAATGTTCAAACTCAGTATGAAGAGAAAAAGTCTAGTTTGTCTGGCATGGACAAAATATAAATATTTTTAAATAGTATTAAATATACAAGTATCAATACATTGAAAAAAAAAATAATTTGAAACAGATTTGACCAGTCAGCGCAGCAGAATCTTTCAACAGTGTGTTAGCCTTAGAGCTTTTTCTTCTAACACTTCACAGAGCCTTTTCTAGAGTAGGTCAAGACAAGAGCAAAATTAAAGTCAACTGTACAGTGACCTTTATTCACCACATCTCAGAGCAATGATAAAAAATTATTTAGTTTAGCAAATTATCAACTGGTTTTTATTCTCTGTCAGTCCTTCACAGAACATTGTGGACATTTTCTGCTAGATTTGTTCTTGCAAAGGAAATAAAAGTTTCCACTCCCAAAGTGAATTCTCTTAGATCAGCAGAAAGTTTACCATGTGTTTTAGACAGCATCTATCATGGGCAACTTCCCAAGTGTGAATTTCCTGGTAAATATTCCTTAAGGTTCTCTGAGGAGACTTCCAGAAAACATTTTTGAGCTCTCTAAATTGGAAGTGTGAACCTTCCTACTTTTCTTTCAGCTTACAGACTTTACAATGTAAAATCAGCAAATACATGGGGGTGTGCAGCCACCAGTGGAGCATCTGGTACAGCAAAGAGAAGCAAACCAGGAGAACACAAAGTGCTGAATCTGAAAGATGACATTTCTCCAGAAAACCTCATCTGTTAGAGTGAACTTACTTGTGCCCACATCAGTAGCAGCCAGGCTCAAGTGTCCACTCTAAAGAGCATCTCTGGGCTGTTTGGACCATCAATCTAAGCCAGTGAAAAAATTCCTATGGGGGTTCTATAAGTAAAAGTTATTACTTCACCCCTAAAAGGAGATCTGTAAAATATGAAAAACCTTAAAATGTTACACTGGAAAAATACAGAAATTTTGCAAAGTTCTTTTCCCAACTGTGTCTAAAAATATATTTGAAGCTTGTGAAAGATAAAAAGGGATGGTTTTGAAGGGTTTTATTAGAAACAATTTATCAGTTTGCAGCCATGGAAATTAAAAATTTAGCAAATGCTTATTAACATGTGAGGAAAATTGGTGGAACATCCATTAACTGCAACTAAAATATTAATAAAATGCTCATAAACATCACAAAAGAGTAGAACATTACCAGCGTCCCTTGAGTCACACATAAGTATAGATAAAGATGTCCTCTGTAGCAGGATTATTTGGGAATTGCTCAGATACCAACTCCATAAGCATTTTACCAAACACTACTGCTATTCCAAGGAACAGATCATCTCTGAGACAACACACTCTCAGACCCTTCCATAAAACATTTATACACACCAGCTTTTGGGGTTTTTTGGAGAATTTGGATCACTATTCTTAGTGTTTAGCCACTTTCTCTACTACTTTCTCCTAGACCAGAAATCATTTTTTGAGAAAACCTTCTTCTGTTTAATTTGATTATCCAATTTAATTTGATACAGCTTTTCATTTGAGATGTTTGTCTTTCAAGTTATGTGCAAGCAGATAAAAATGAAGTTAAAAATCCCCTTTAAACTTGTAAGCTTAGACATTGTATGAAAAAGTTTATATTTTTATATATGTTATACACTGGATTTTGAGTAATACTACATCATGTTCTTATTTTTTTTTTCAAGAGCATGAATATCTGTCTGGGAGGCAAGGCTTCCAGATTTTATACAAAGAACAAATCAGTTACATTTGCCCAAAACTATCAAGACAAATGAGTAGAGAAGCAACTACCAAGGAATGTAGGAAATCCACACTGAGATCCCTGTAATGAATCAGGCAGAGGTAAAAGATGACACTGTCCTTCACCCCAGGTGAATATACCAGGCATTCTAATCACTGTGCCACTTCTTGTCAAAATTATTATTAATTACTTATGAAATAGGGCACAGCTGCAACAGGAAGACAGAAAAAAGTCATCCTACAGCAGTCAGCAGCCCAGCAGTTCAACATCTCCAGGGAGGTTTCCGCCCTCTGAGTTTTCAGGTGGGTCTGCCATTTCCTCCCTGGCCTTAATCCACAGCCCATCACATCCTTCTGAGGAACATGGTATGAAAAAATTCCCCATGGCAATTTTTGGTTTGGTGTCGTCTAATGAGGTCTGTCAGGTCTCTCTTCCGATTATCCAAATACTCAGCATTTGGAGAGACAGGTATCTGAGATACAGAAGCATCCTATTCCACCTGCCCAAGCTGCTATCCAGTTTTTCTTACAAGGCATTATTAATTTCTGGGCAGTGAGCCTTGTCTGCACTACTGTTTGTTAGAACAGTGGAGGATGAAGATGGTCACTCTTGCTTCCCCACTGTTGTGACAAGGAGGAGAAGATTGTATCTGACAACATGGTGAAGCAGAAAGCCCTTTTTTCCTGAGCGATGCAAAGGTTTTTGGGGAGAGGAGGGGAAGGTCAGGCACCATTACTTGATTCCTGGCATTTCCACCATGATATCCAACAGGTAACACCTTCCACAAATCATTTGCTGTGGCTCTATGACCACCAGCATTTCAGAAATATTACTTAAAGCCCACATTTTCAAACACCCCCCTCAGTCTTCCCATGTGAAACTAAGGGATTTGTTAAACAGGCAGGACATATAGATTTCCTTAGTCTCACAACTTGCACTTGTGATATGTTCTTATGCAAAGCACTGATAAAGTATCACCAAAGAACAATGGCAGATACTTAAACATAAATAAATACTGGTCAGAGGGAACCAGAAACAACCTCACAGAGTCTCAGCCTTATGTGGCCAGACTGGTGAGTGTCACCAGAGACAACACTGAGTGTTCTACGAAATTATCTGCCCCAGACAGGGTATCTTCAGTGCCATGGATGACATGCAAGGAGAGACTGGTCACATCAGGCCCTAAAGATGGACTGGTCTGTTCTTGAAAAGGCTGTCTCTACCTAGCCTAGTTGGGCTCTAAAGCACACCAAGTCCTGGTGAAGAGAAAATGTGGGCCTTAAGTATGTAGAAGTTAAACTCCCAAAAGTCTGCTGAGTGAGTAAGTGGATCTTTCTGCTGCTGAGGTTTTGTCCAGATTCATCTAAATTATGCTACCACTTTCCAGGTTTAGGGAAAAATATTGACTATAAAATAAACATTTCCAGCAGGAGTAAATTTCATACCATTATTGTAGATGCACTTCTATTTTCAGAGGTGTTTTACTGAGTGCATAAGCTATAGCTGTCTAGATTTGGGCAAGCAAATACTCCCATGAAATGAAATTCCCATTTTACTCCCTGTCTTACTTTTATTCTTCCCCCACAAAGAGTAAAGCTGAACTGTTTGAGGGATGCTGCTGTCCATCAGACATTACAGCTGGAAATATGCTTTCTCTTTTTGATAAAACTGTTTTGAGGAGGTCATTGTAAACTTTCTGAGTTTAGTGGAAAATTGTAAGAATACTGGGTCATAAGAAATAGTTTGCTAAAAAAAAAAACAAACTGCATCCTGGTTTTATTTGCCCTTTTCCTACTTTGCCAGTATTTCTTTCTCACTTCCTTTTTTGGTTTTTTCCTCCATCTCACCCCTTCTAGTTATCAAATAAATCCTTTCAAAACTATCACTGAGGTAAGCATTTACAGAAGAGAAACTTCCTGTTGCAGTGGAACAGAATAATGAATGACCAAAGAATTGCTTGTTTGAACATACAGAGAGGACCCTCCATCTCTTATGCATGCAGGAGATTCCCATTAGTATTAATGGGTATATTGTGAGTGCATTGAAAAGTGACAAGGTGTCTACAGTCACTCAACTGCTAATTCTTCCCAGCACAAGAATGAGAATAGTCCAGAAACCTCTTTAACCCTGTGTCCTGAGCAAGAGGATTTCTAAAGCACTCAACCCTTGATAAGTGCATGTGGCAGGTTGCAAAGGCACTGATCCCATCTTCTGGGCATTTTAAGATCTACTGTTTGTCATTCTTTAAAACGGTAAAAAAATAAATAAGGGAAAAAAATTAAGAAGACCCTCCACATGTTGTCCTTCTCTATAGGGAAAATGGTCATTGGTTTTCTGAATTATCTTTTTAGATGCTATTTCCTCAAAAGCATCTTTATCAAGGAAATCAAGGAAATATCAAGGAAAGTTCTCAATTCACTCTGGAAACTGGAACTTAAGTACTGCTTTATTCATTATTTAAAGACACAACACCTATCTAGGACACTAGACAAACTGCTCTATATGTTCCTGGATTGGATTGCTTAGAAACATTGATTTCTCTGCTATTTTTTACATCTTTTTGCGACCCAAAGGTTTTTCCACTCCTGCGTTGCTAAAGTCCTCAGGGTATCAGCAGAAGTGAATAGAACATTGAATCATTTCCCCCTGAGCAACAGAAGCTCATGTGAACATAACAGGACAGGCAGTCTAAGATGCAGAATCCAGATCCACTAAAGGTGTACTGCTCCACAGAGTCTGCTGCCAAAATATTAGAGCAGTAAAACAGAAAATGCTGGGGGATCCTGGGTTTTGAGGCATTTAGCCCACTAACATCCTACATACTGGGAACTTGCCTGGTTTATCCCTATCAATAGTAAAGCTATTCTCTGCATTTATCTTCAAGTCAGCCTGTGCTGAAGATGAGAAAGCTTATTTGCCTTAAGGAATTCACAGTTCACTAATTAACTCTCTCAAACAGAACAGAGGTGAACACCTAATCAACTAAAAGAATATTAGCAATGCCAAGAAGACAAAGATGATAAAAATTCCATGGAGAGGAAGCTGATTTTGTTATTTTGGAACACCCCAGTTAAAATTATTTTGGTCCAGTAAATTGTGTCCTGGTACTGCATTGTTGAACTTATATTTATAACCACGGGGTGCCTTAAGAGATAAACAATCACACTGACATAATGCTTACCTCAAGTCATATTAGTATAAAAGAAATAAAAATATTTATCTACATAATTACTGAAAAAAAAAATACAGTTCTAAGAGTTCATGAAGTCACAGGAAGAGGAAATGTAGTAAATTTGTCCAAGCAAATTCTTACTTTGCTGAAGGTAGGTGATGACTTGCATACATTCACTACAAGGCATTTCCAAAACCAAACCACTGTGTTTTATCTAAATGTTTTTTTTCCTGTCTATAAGCATAAGATGGTATTTGTGTTTCATTATTGGATCTTGACAGAAAGAAGTCAGGATCAATTAAAACACATTGGATCATGAAGATCTTGGGGTAAATGATCTCAACCATGGTTCTAAAGAAAAAACAGTAATCCAAAAAGTGACTAAACCAGGCAGACTCACATATCCAGGGAGGAAAGAATGATATATAAAGAAATGAAACCATGGATCCCAGATTATTTCATTCTTTTAACGTCTGCAATTGTAACTCTATTTAACTTGATGAACACTTTCTTGTCTGTGAGAAAAGACCGTAAGCTGTCATCTGAGCCAAGATTTGAATCAGATCCACTTGGTCTTTAGGTTGTTCATCTTCTTTTATAGTTAACAACCTTTCTGCTGCAGGAGTTGCTCCAAGAGGTTTACCAAAGTAAAAACTCAATAATGGAGTGAATTTCTGTTCCTACATGCACAATTCTGTGCAAGTGCTGTGATTTTCACGATATCTGCAATTCTGTTGAGAATTTTAAGCATAAGCATGCCATCCCTGGCATTAAGCAGGAGGAGAAAAGCCAAGAAGCACTCTGCCAAATAAGCAACCCCCAAAAATATAATTCATGCAACTTTGAAATAATCTCAGGCCAATCTACTATAAGCTTAGGTTATTAATGTATAGAATATGCCTCTGAGTGCTTCTCAGATTTGCAATCAAACTGCATTTCTGAAGTGCACTGTCATTATAATCTAATCATAATGTCATATATGAAGAGATTTCTTAGAGCAGCTTGGAAATAATTTCCACCTTGAGTCTTCAAGCTCCTTTGGAAGCATTTCAAACAAGGAACTATGAGGAACCATTTAACTTAAGTAACAGAGCAGTCCTCTGAGACATGAGCACTACAATGCAGCCATACAACTTAAAATGAAGATTTTTAGTGTTAAGGACTGAGGAGATGCTGCAGTACTATTATAAATTATATAGAATAGGTGGGCAGCTGTATTGATCAGTAATTACTATTTATACTTCAGAGCACAGAGAATAGGGGGGCAAGTATATGTACAGTGTTTACATAATATGGTTCTCATGGTTAGACTCTTCACTGGAAATTTCATGTTCAGATGACTAAATGGAAATATCTTTTAATATTTTTTTTCTCAGATACATACAGAAAGGAAGATGTTGTAAATGTAATGTCAAAGAATTTGTTTTCATGGAAGATGAGAAATTACTTGGAAACATACTAACTATTGCTTGAAGCGGAAAGTTGGAGACCAGAGAAGAATGACCAAACCTCACAGCCACATTCATAGTGTATGGCAACATCAGATAAAGTGTTACAGGAAAACTCAAACATTGAAACTTTAGATAAAGTGTAAGATGGAATCTTACCACATCAAGACACATGTTCTGTATTATTGATTAATGAGTCTAGTCCAAAGAATAAATGGTATTAAGAAGCATTTGGTAACATTCAAATTCCCTGGCTGATGTTTCACCAAGACCACTGTGAGAAAAGTTATCCTCCTAAATTACCACATGAAAAGGACATTTTACTGGGTTTTCCTTCCATGCTTCTCTAATGGCCACATAAAACTCATCATCATTGCAGAAAGCACAACTACCCTTGTTTCTGTTATGGCTTCATCTGGATTATATTTGCCCAATGTGATTGTAGTACCTGGATAAGGTTCACTAAAATTCATAAGTATCTCCTTTCTTTGGGATAAGTGTATAGAACCTGCAGGCTGTATGAACTGCCATAACTTTTTGGGATATAAAATGCCAGCTTGGAAGACAAGAGAAGGGTTGCACCTCTAGAACTCATGAGAAGAAATCACACCAGATCTAGACCAAACAGGGAATAGAAAAGGAATTCTTACAGGAACTCTTTCCCACCTTGCTGGAATTCACTTGCAATCCATAATCTCATTCCAGAACACCAGCTGGTGTCACTGAATGACATTATCAATTCTGCAAGCAAGGATGAGGGGCTTGGCTCTGAACAGCTCCCACCTTGCAGACGCTGCTGCAGATTCTAGCACATACCACACATGTGGCATGCAAGTCATTGAGCAAGGATGCTCCATCTAACAAGCTGTGGCTGGGTGGTTGCTGCCAAAAAGACTCTGAATCATCAGCAGACTGGCACCGCTGGCACCTACAGTCATTCCAAAGCTTAACAGATGAAACTCCTGTGGAGGCAATGAATGTACACGTGTTGGGAAAGGTCTCCTGCACGGACTGTGAAAGTTACAAAAGACTGCTCACCAAAAAGTTGAGGTTAACTTTTTACCATGGTGTGCAAGGTCATTTCAACCTATGTTTCGAGGGACAAATAAAAGAGATTTATTATGTAATTTAAAATAATCTGGATAGGCTGGGTTTTACCTCCCTGAACTTTAACTTTAGTCTTTCTTTACAGACAGAATAAGACGTTAACCCTCCAGATGGTGATTCATCCCATCTCTGTTGAGAGGGAATGAATCAACCTCTGTCTTTAGTACTTTCTCTGCTGATTGCAAGAAGGGCTGAGATGATTAACTTAGACTTACCATTCTTTTGAACACAGGTTATCTGTGTTTCAGACACCATACTTTTCATACATTTTTTTTTTTAATTATGGGAAAATACTCCTAATGTTATCAGCTTAGTACTCTACAGAACCCTTTAGGACAATAAATGCACACCTTAAGCAGCAAATAATGAGACTATAAAAACAGGAAACCAGACATTGTATCTGCTTATCTATTGTTCTACGAAGTTTACTCTGGCCAACAGAAGTCAGGTTACAAAAAGCCTTTGAAGGCATCATGGTGACTTAATCTCAGGGGGCACAAATATTTAAATTTCTTGCCTGGGATCACTGACTGCAGAAGTACATAAATTCAATGGTGTTTCATCCCCACAGAGAATTTGGGAATCTTGAAAGATGCTTCATTAGTAGCCATGGTCACTTGTCTTTCTCTTTTCTACCCCTTTCAAATTAAGAGTTCAAATAGGAGTTCAGCTGGAATATCTCCTGTGGAAGGCTGGTAAGCATGATCCAAGCGGGTCACCTGCATTGCTCACTGCAATTAGAAGAAAATGTGTGGCTTTGAAAAAAGGAAACTTCTTTAACCAAGCAGCAACCATTGGAAAGTCCTTTTCCAATTTTTGTCTATTATTCTGCTCTGAATAGTTCCTATCTCAATATTTTCCATATTTATTCAATCAAGTGTTATTTTATCCAGATTTATGGTAGGTAAACTAGTTATACTGAGAAGAGCATGATTGTTTTCTCATGGTTTAAAGTATTGCTGATTTTTATCATACACTCTATATAAAAAATCATCTCTCTATTGTGAACATACTCAAGTACTTGCTTTTAGTTATTTCCATTTTTCTCCTAGAGTTTAGGATGCATCTCCTCAAAATGGATGACATTTATTTTCTCTTCTTTTCTTCTAACTTAGTTTTCCACTTCAGCTGCATCTACTGCAATGGAAATTCGAAACAGCACAGTGAGAAAATGAAACACAATATACTGAGCTTCCTGCTACTTCACCTTTAGGTTCCCTCTCTAATTTCTTTACAAAACCTAGGTCCTCTGCTCCATTATTTAGGGGTTTGTACAGAGTAGATTCATCATCTCTGAAACTGGTTCTCTAAAGTAGACATTCCTTTTTTTTAGAAAAAAGCCCTCCATTAAAATCTCTTATATATATTTTTTATTCTGTGGGAGTCCTTGACATAGAACTACTTAGGAAAGAAAGCCTTGCCACCAGTTCCAAAGCTAAAGTAGCACTGAGAAAGCTGCATCTTCCAAAATTCACATGGCCATTAAGAGGGTGGAATTAGGCCACGTATAGAGACAGCTATTGTTAAGTATAATGACAGCCTACAAACACACTGTGAATGTTTGTATGTTTAAAAGGAAAGGAGAATGCAGGCAGTTGCTTCATTTTCCCTCTGCCCTTATCTCCTTGGATTCTTCTCCTTGAACAATTTTGAACTTGCAATCAGATATGGTGCCTCACATATGTGGAATGTGGCTGCAAGAATGTGGGAAGAACATTTAAGGAAGCAAAATTCTTTGTAGTACTTAAGGCTTTTGCTTGGGGGGCTTTTTCAGGGTTTTTTTCATTGGGTTGTTTTGGGGGTTTTTTTGTTTGTTTGGAGGTTTTGGGGGGTTTGTTGGTTTGGGGTTTTTTGTGGGTGGGTTTTTTGTTTTGGTTTTTTTTTGGTTTGTTTGTTGTTTTTTGGCAGTTTTTTGCAGAAGATTTTTCTGTTTTGTCTTGGGTTGGGATTTTTTTCTTAAATTTCCCTGGTTGTTGAGGATAGGTATTATAGTCTATTTGATGTTTCTGTTCATGTGCAGTCCAAAATTAAATGTTCCCATCTAACAAGCCTAAAATGTTCTCACTGGGAACTTGCAGTTTTCTAGAAAAAGTTGTTTTTCCCAAGGATATTGGAAACTGACAGGTTGCTATCTGCAAGCCTGATTGTTTCTATTTTCTTATCTCTAGACAGACTCCTGGAAAGTCTGTGCATCATACTCTATCTTTTTTCATTGTAGTTTCCAGGAGAAGGTGGAAAAAAGGCACACAATGACATGAGAGTCAGCATTCAGTCTCCTGGAATTTGCCCATTTTTTATTTTCAGTTGAAGAATGAAAAGGCAGTAAGTTGTAAACAGAAATTGTTTGAAAACTTTCTCCACTTTAAATATGCGTGTGTTTTTCATGCCAATTTGGGATGCGTTTTGTGGCACAATTTTACCCTGGAAGCAATTTTCACTTTCTGAACACCTCAGATATACAAAGGTGAAAGCAAACCTAAATGCCTTTCTCCCTGTTAGTTAACCAAAGCTTTACCTGCCTCCATACACAACTTTTTCAATTAGCTATATTTAGCAAAATGGGGAAAAGTTCACCTTGATGTAATGCCATTACTTCCCCAGAGTTTCTGCAGTATTGCATTTGACCCCAAGGAATTCATTATTCTTTCGGATGGATGGCTGCAGTTTATGAATGACACTTCTAATGTGGTCTGGAGAGTATGATCTATGTAGTTTGGCAGGCTATATCCCTTTAAACCCAAAAACTAAACAAGTCCCTCCATGCAGTGAGTGTTTACAGACTCAGAAATTACATTAAGTTATGTTACTTGCTATATTCAGCCTAAACTCTGCGTATGTGCTTGATGATAAAGTTTGTAGTTACTTGAGAGGCAAAGCAATGGTAACAAAATTGCCCAATGATTTTAGAATAGTTGCTCAAAACTGTACAAATCCATGAGGATGTAAAAAGAAAAAAAATCCCATTTTCTTGCTTTTCATTTGCTTTTTCACTCCATATTGTTTCACACAAAATTTGAAGTTAGTTGAGACGTGCTACTGACACTGCTAGCTCAAAAGGAGAGGAATCTATCTGGAGTCATCTAGTTTCCATGAGGTAAAGTAAATGAGTTTTTGATTGGATTGTTTCCTCTGAATCAGAGAAATCAGATTTTATTTTGAAATATCTCAAATTTGTCTTCTTGAATTGAGGCTCCACCCCTCATTCATGGTGGAGTTTCTCCTTCAGTTATAAACCAATCTTAAATTTTTTAATTTAGTCATGAAAATAAATATTTTGTTAGTATTTTTCTAACCCTGATACTCATGCATACTCTAAGCAATTTTTTGATACAGTTGCAACACAGAAAGTCCTAAGATAAATTTTGTACAAGGTAAATTCTATCCCAAACCCAATGCTTCCCTCTTAGGGAAACAATTCCTAAAACCTGAATAGCTACTCCAGCAAGAATATATGTATTTCTAAGAAAGAAAACTGAAAGCAGACTCTATATACTGTAGTCTATTACTATTTTCTGGTGCAGTAATTATGATGAGACAGCTAGGTGCTCTCATCTTTCTTGTTTTTTTGTTTTTTTTTCTTTGCCAAGAACAGCTTCTCTCTGTTATGCTACTTACCTGGTGTACTGAGCTAGAATAAAGTGTTTAATGAAAATTGTCTTTCTAGAGGAAAACAGTTTCTTAAAAATCTTCACTTTATTAAATCTTCAGCTTCAGGGTTCTGATCACCATATATAGTTCTCCATGTTGGCACAGCTTATCCTTTTGTGGACACAGCAGAAATAGGCATCAGAGAGAGCTACAAAAACAAAGCATCTCTCCTGACCAGTGTGGGAGACAAGCAGCCCATAACACAAGCTGATAACAATCTTCTTTGGAAGGGCCCCATTCACAAGGATTATTTTCTTAAATGTTTCTGACTAGCCCTATTAAAACGATTAATAAAATCAAAGGGTGACATGAAGAGGATGAACAGGTAAAATTGGTGTCTTTATTACTGGGATCAAAGACCCAGTTTCACAGAACTAGTCTAACAGCTTGTTATCCCTTCTTTATTCACAGCATCCTGTCCTTGGCAGAGAATATACACATTTTAAAGGTATCATTTTTGAAAATAGTTATATCTCCTCAGAGACACTCTGGTACCTTTTCAGCTTCATACTAAATTAAAACACTAAATTGTCATATGTGTACCACTATATACACATATATACAGGTGTATTTATTGCACTGGTGAAATATTAGTTCTTGTCTACTCATCTTGCTTCCATATTAATACTACTTGCAATTTCACTAATACCTTTAAAAATATCATAGGACTTCATCGTAAGAACAAGAAAAACCTTTCATTACTGTTTCAGGAAAATGCTTTCACTGTGCTGTTTTAAGCCACTTCTAGTCCAACAATTCTGCATACCTCAGGGCAGTCTTGCCTTATCATCCTGTTGAGAAAAAGGAAGAGTTGCCTTCTGAATCAATGACAAATCTTTACATGTCAACATTCACAGCTTCCTTTCTGCACTCTGAGAACTCTCCCAAACAGCTAGGCCCCTGAGGATCCATGTCCTCTTTACGTGCATTGTTTCAGGTGCCAAATTTGGCAACCAAAGAATGGTTTGGGTTGGAAGGGATTGTACAGTTTAGCTGGCAGGTGCAACACTACTGGATATGATAAGGATTTGCCTGTATTCCCATATTGTCCTTACAATTCAGTATTCAAAATGAAAAAAAAAAAAAAAAAAAAAAAAAAAAAAAAAAAGGCACAAAATCAATCAAAACCAAAACACAACAGGGAATTGATCATGTCGGCTATTTTGCTCTTTGCTGAAAGAGGCATAATTCTGAGAATTTTGATTCATTTCAGTGAATAAAGCAGTACTATAGAAATTCCTAACTGGAACCAGATTCCTGCCATTATCTAAGAAAGATGAGCCTTTAAAGACATCTTCCATAATCTTTATGTTTTCATGTAGGCCTACTTTCACTATATATTGTCTAAGAAGGGTAGTCACCACAGCAGTTGCAAAAAATGGCCAATTATTGATAAATTTGGGCAAGGAAACAACTCTTACAAAGGGACAGTAACATTTTGCAAAACTTTTCCTGTCATAAAATCTTAGCACTTCTGGACAAGGACATATATGTAGCAATATATAGACGAGACTCTTTGAGGTGGCCAGTGAAACAAAGGAGAATGCTCCAGCCATAAATACCCATAGTTTTTTCCTTTAACTGCAGACCCCAGAATGTTTTTTCAAAGGCAACATATCATCAGTGCCATTTTCTAGGTGGACAAACAAAGGTAGAGCATTAGGTGATGCGTCAAGAATCAATAAGCAGCTGAGTAAGACATAGATTTCTCTGCCTGATCCTTCTGCTGCCAGGGAGGGAGATTATAGGAGAGCTACAAGTCCTCTTCAAGAGTAGCTGTGGGAGAAATATGCCTGACATATGACTCAACGATAATTCTAATTCTGTACCTCAATGTTCTTTCACGGAATATTTCTTCTTCCTCCAGGAAAAAACAGGACACAGGGCTGAGTGGACACTTGATCTCATCCAGCTTCTCTTGGGCTGCAGAAGACATACTTGTTTAAAGTTAAAATTTGACAATGTTTGACTACTTCGTATTTTAATAACCACAAATCTCAGAATTTTGAGACCCATCTATACTGATTTCTGGGAAAATGATAGTAGCATTTAAAGCCTGAGGGGGGAAAAAATCAAAATAAATTCCTCATTGCACTGAAACAAATATAAAGCAGACTTTAAAAAATCAATTTCAACAAAGTGACATTTCTCCCTGGGTTTAGTTATCATCTGTATAAAAGAAAAGGTTTTTTTTTATTATTATTATCTCAAAATAATAATAAAAAAGCTAGTTGTGAAGGCATTGGTTTACCCTGAAGAGTGCTGATTTAGTCTGTGGTGAAGAGAGGACCCTGGAAATACATCTCATTGATTCATTATGCCACAGTTTTTGGGTGTCAAAAGGGAGTCACTCGGTTTGCAGTGAGCCTTACTGATATGTTAGAACAAGCCATGAACTCAGGTGTCTGAGGGCAATGCAGGCCAATTCTGGCAGGTAATTTACGAGGATGGGAAACTCAGCTTGTGTTCAGGGATTAGATATGATATTGCACACACATTAGCTATACAGTGCTTCTTAAATACTACCAGAAAAGTGCTTTCTTTATCAGGAATCTCAGCTGATAATCTGCCTTCATGCTACTTTCCGGTTTCAGATAGGAGCAAACATAGTGCTCTTAGTAATTTTTTTCACTCATTTAAAGTGGGTATCTTAGTTTTCACTCACCATACCCACTGCTATTTTAGCTGCAATGATGCCTTTTTGCCCTGGTCCTGCACTGCAGGGCAAGAGCAAAGTGCTGTAGCCTCTTCTAATTTGGCTCCAAAATTTTGAAAGCTATTCAGACAAAAGACAATGCCTCTTCAGGCCCTATGCCTTTTTAAGTCCCCCTCCAGCCTTGCTTCTGAGTGGCTGCAGGTACACCTCCCACCCTAATGGTGGCAGAAAAACCCTACACTTCACTCCATTGACTGCAGATAAAGCAGACTGCAGCGGGGGAAAGAAACGGGACACATCCCGCCACAGCGTGGAAAAAAAAGAAAAAAAGAAAACCATCGACAGAGTGAGAGATGCTCAATAGATCATTGTGAGGGAAAAGACTGCAACTATTTAATTTAGAGATGAACTCGGAAGTTACATAAAAGACTGAGCCAAATCTATAAATGATAAAATCAAGAGGCCTTACTGCTCACATACCCCAGACTGGGGGTAGAAAATGCTGGAAGAAATGCTATAAAATTCTTTCCTAACCCTTGGAATTCTCTGTCAGAAGACTTGGTATTTTTAGCATGAAATAGCAGCAAAACAGATTTGGTACCTTTGTGGATGTCTCCTAAACAAATATAGTAGATGTGGAAGTAAATGAGTGTTTGTGTAACTGACTTAGAGGTAAAATGTGTTTGCTTAAGAGCCAAGGTAAAATTTGGGTAATGTTTTTGAGAATTCACTTTCTTCTAGTAGACAATTATAAAATTCCCTTGGCACAATCAGCTTCTGAGTCAGCCAGAGCCAGTCATGCATCTCCCACACTTATCCTATGGTTACATTACACAATCTGACAAGCTAAACTAAACTGGAATCACATCAATCACCTGATCCTAACACAGAATATTGTTTTAAAAAGAAAACCAAAGCAAAACAATGTTTCTGATTACAAATAGCAGTCACAAACTTAAGGCTCTGCTATAATAAACCAAATGCATCATCCTGAGTTTCATGGAGCTAAAAAAGAACTTTTATTTTTTATGGCAAAAGACGGTCCAGCATAAACAACTCAGGAATCTGCTTGTTTTAGATCCACCTATGGTGAAATTGCAGTCATCACTAATTAATGTTAGTAACATTTTCATTCCTCCTACTTTCTAAGTGTGTACATCTGTCAGAACAATTAATCCTTTGCAGCAGTGACAGGAGGAGCACTGATTTTTCTCATTATGATCAAAATATGCCGAGTGATTATAACTTACTACATCTGACACCAAAACAGCTCCTCAAAACTTATTGATATAATTTATTTTCAGAAATGCTGAAAATGGGGTAACAGACATTCAACACAAAACTGGAGTTTCTTCACATCAGTGATATGATACTGCTCATGTAATTCTGTGAAGACTCAGAATTCATGAGTAAGGTTAATTTGAAAAAAAATTAATTGGGTGGAAAGTAAAGATACTGTGCAAAAGAACTACGTACCCTCTTGTCTGGGTACTATCCATGCTGCCATAAAGCCCATGCAACAGCTATATGACATGATGAAACACAGCATCAACTAAAAGGTTAGTTTGGAAGGGATTTCTGGAAGCTTTCCAACCTGACATGGGACACAATATTATACAGATTGAGTCATATCAATCCTCACAGTTCTTTTTCTTCCAGTTAATGCTTTCAAAACAATCATCTCTACCCTATTTTAAACTCCATCCTAATTTTAACTGGTTTTGCCTCCTTTTCCATATCCCACTTGCTAAATGCAAAAATTTCACAATTAAAAATTATATTTGTGAAGTGGACAAAATGGTTACCAAGGACAGAAACAGTGTCAAGACAACAGTCAAAAAGCACCAAAGCTCCTGGAAAACAATATGATTAAAACATACCTGCTACTGTAGGTTGTCTTAGGATCACTGGATAGGAAATAGGCATTTGTCTCCAATCATGGCCATGGGCAGCGAGAGCCCCCGTGCATTACTGAGCAGGAGCCTGCAAAGCTGACATCAAACAATGCCTCACCCGTGTCTGAAAGGTGCAGACAGGGGTCAGCTCTGTGACTGCCAGTGGTGATTTAAAGCACATGTGTAATTGGAAACACAAATGGGAGCTTGTGTTGTTTGGCTTTAGCAGGGAGCTTTTGAGAATGGCATCATGTGACTGCACAAAGAGCAAAAACACTAATCAACCCTGCAAAGAAAGTTAAAGAATGGGACTGGGGAGTTTTTCTCTGCCAGGCTGTAGACATGCAAGAGCTTCCTGGCAGATCCAAAACATCCAGCACAAACTGCTGCTCCTCTGAGAGGGTCTGTCACCTTACATGTAAGAAGCCACAAAGAAAGAGATACAATTTGAACCTTAATAATGTTTATCCTCATCTGCCAGGAAGAAGATGTCAAATGCCTCAAGGTCTGAGTGTTTGGAAGAGGCCTGAAGTCTTTACAATCTGATGCTGCTTTAGAAGTGCCACTGCAGCTCAGGTTCTTTGCTTTTTAATAAGGAGGCCATTCTTCTTCTAGTCCCAAAAAAGGCTGAAGGCCTTCAAGATTCTGATGGTTGTGAGAAGCATAATCTAAAGTGCATGTTATGCAGAAATATTCATTTCATCAGAGGGTTCAAGCTTACTTGGTCTTGTCTAGAGTTCCTAGTTGCTCCTCTGCACAGCAGTTGTGGGTTCCCCCTTTATGATAACCTTTTCTTATTTTCTGTTATTTTATCCTGTCACATTTGATTGGTTTGGTCAATTATTTTTCTTCAATTAAGATCAATGGCAGTTTCAGCATTATTTCAAATTGCAGCAGTCACACAACTTCTCTATAAGTTTAAATTTATTTAACCACCCTTTTAACTAGCATTTTCCCATACCCCTATTCATTCTTTTTTGAGCCTCAATTAATTCTGCATTCTGCTTTTTTGTAATTAAGTACTTAGAACTGAACATAGCTTTTAAAGTAAAGCTACTAATATAAATAAAGGCACTTATTATTGTTTCTATATTATTATTTATCCTCTTGCATCCTCTTATTTTTTTTTTTATTCTTCTCTTACCGAAGCTGAAGATCAAGAAAAAGACTGTATGGATCTGCCAAAACGTCTTTGGTTAAATTGTTTCAAGATCTTGTTCTTCTGACTTTACCTCATAGCCTAAGGAAGAGTCTTTTTGACTCTGAATTCCTAAAAGCCCCCTAGACAGCAGCCATATGTAATGTTGCTGCAACATTCGTGCAGAAGATGGACAATAGAATTGTACAAGCTAACCACAACATTTTGAAATACCATCCCTTGTTCCATATGACTAGAGTAGAGGCTGCCAAACATGAACAGAGTGTAGGAGGAGGATCTTCAAAAGCTGTTAGCTCTAGACTGAAATCCATAATACCCAGTGGGAAGCTCTTATAAGTGAAAGGTTCTCCATGTTAGCTGCACATTTCCAAAGACTTGCTGAACTAACATGCTGCTGGAAAGACAGAATTTTGCTTCTTGAGTTCTTTACTCTTTCAGGAAATGGCTGTTAAGGTCAGGTAATTTTGAAGATTTAAGTCCAATTAACACTTTCTCAAGGGACAATACACAAGAATGCTGTTTTCTGAAAAGTTATGGAAGTCTTCTTCACCGAGAACTTGACAGATATTGCTGTGCAGTGGCTGCCCTTCAACATCAAGGGCTTTCTCCCATCTCAGTTTTCCATGAATGTGAATTCTTGTCCCATGCCACTGGAATACTTTGGAGAGGAGCACCAGACAGAGTATTCAATTCATTCGGCTTCTCCTGGCATGGATATTCTTCAAGTACAACTTCCAACATTGTTCTGCTTTCTGTTGGTTCATTTTTGATCTGAATAAATCAAAGTGATGTGCACAATTTTGTACCCCTGGCTAGCTTTAGAGAAGCCCAGTGCTTTGCTCAGCCCTGCTGGGAATTACTTTTGTATGCACACTTGATTTTCCTGGAAATTTGAATTTCTCTTTGTCTGATACAATTTCATGGCTGTGGCAAACCCACACAGTTCAGCATGAGGTTGGAAACTGTTGCTATCATAGTGCCAAGAGATAATTAGCTCAGCAATGTTAACACACATGCTTGGCATTCATTATCAGACAGGGTGGGAACAGAATGCAGCAAGATTTCCACCACAGTTGTCCCCTGACCCTGCTGTCTGCTCTGTCCCAGCTGCCCACGCTTCCACTCTTCCTCTGAAGCCATGGCACAGTTTGTGCAGGTACCAGGTGCCAGGAAGCGCAAAGCACATGCATCCATGCTTCTTCCTCTTCCAGGCCACCTTTCCTTCCATCTCCCCAACATCTCTGCACTGCCTAGCTCCCCTTCTATCCATGTTGGCCAGCAGAACTCCACAGGCTTGTTTCCTGCTTTCTAGGAAGAGCAAATGGAGCTCAGAAGGATGCACAAGGAAATCTCCACCCTTAGAATGAAAGCTCATTGACAAGGCCAGCCAAGGTGACATTTAAATGCCTGTGTTTCAAAAGCTCTGTGTTGGAGAGCCGCTGCTCTCCATGTCTGCTGCACTTGACCAAGGAAGACTGAAGGAAGTTGTCTAAATCAGCTTTGAACACAGGGTGTCTAAATTGCTGGCAAATATTTAATTATTGACAACATAAAAGAATGTCAAATGTTTTGTGCCTCAGAAGGGGATGAAATCTACCTTCTTGGAAGCAATACCTGTGGGATTTATGGACTCCAGCCACAAATCCTTCCTTCCAAGCAGCTCCCTTAAGCCCTTTATCATAATGTTAAAAATCCCAAGAGAGGCCTGACACAGTAATTGTTATTAATTATCATTTGTTCATCTCTTTATGACCTTTTTCTCTGAGACAATGGCTGCCCATTACTTGGTGAACATTTCAGATGACAGCGCAATTTCCTAGACAGCCTTGATGTTGTAACAGTTACCTGAAATAATAATTTATGTACAGTTCTGCCTATCTGGAGGACATTTTATGCACTAGAAAGGAAGAAGATGATTCCTTCAAAAGAAAAAAAAAAAAACAACAAACCAAACCAGAAAAGACACACATACACAAAAAAAAAAAAAAACCACAACAGAAGAAGAACATCCTCACTATTAAAGAAAACCAAAACCCCTTTGCCTGACATATATCCTTGAGCTGAAGATATTTGATATTATTTTTATTGGGACTGTGGTAGGTTTGGGCAATCCTTGTATTTCATATTATGTAAACAGCTCTTATTATTACACAATACATTTTCTAATACCTCCCAATTAAGCAGTTTCCCAAGGGAATAAAGAGAACTCTTTCTTACTTGGAAGTACAACAAGTAAGCCAGCTTGAAAGTCATATTATGAATCTCGAAGCAACAATATTTTTAAAAAACAGCACACAACAAACCTTCCCTGGCTCGGGAGCAACAGCAAATATGTTAATACATAACAGCAAGTATGTCACTATGTACGGGTGGAAAAAGAAAAAGAATAAGCCTAATGTTTCTGCAAAAGTTATCTGGAATATAGATTTTAAACAACACACAGCAGTCACAGAAATTCCAATGTTAATTTACTGGGCTAATCTGAAATACCATTGAAACCTTTTGAAAACCCAGGTGTAAATGTTTGCATCTGAGAGGCCGGACAGTAAATTCATTTGGAAAGCCAATGGCAAGGCCTAATTTTTGAGGTTGGTGTACACCTACAGGTCTTACCCACTTTGTTTTGGATAAAGAAATTATGATTGCAATTTATCTGTTCCACATCTTTGGCTACAGAAGCAATGACTGCCAGTAAACTCTGAGCCTAATTTTATCAATATTTTTGAACAAAATGTACAGAACTGGGAGAGATTCATAAAATTTCAAAGAAACCAACCCATTTATATGCATGTGTTTGACTATCTTAACCCTATAGAACTAATATTTACTTCTGATAGAAGGAAGAGAGAGAATTTCAAAGGGGAATGGGAAGAATTAAAATGCAGAAATGGAAATTACTCTGGCTTGTGTGATGAAAAACATTCTCACAGCATGTCAAGGAGGTCAGTCTAGTTAGCATCAGTATGTAAAAGATTTGGAACAACTGTAAATCTTGTACCACTACCTGTAGGGGTGAGGCAAAACAGAAAAGATAAACAGCCCTCTAGTAGTAAATCCACTGCCATTTTATTTGCAGTGCACCTTCTTTAAATTCCAAGCAGATACAAACAAACTGCATGTTAGTTCTCTCTGTAGGAATATTTGTTTTGGATTGGGATCAGCAGTATTCCCTAATCCTCATTTTTATTAGTAGTCCACGGAAAAATTTCAAAGTGATGGTTTTAAAGTACTGAACCCCACTACATCAGCAGAAAGCACATCAACACACCAAGCAGCAATTCTTCCCATAAAGTCACACTGCTTTATGTAGGAGACATTTCCTATTCAGGCAGCCCCTTAGAGAACTGGACAGCATTTGGGATAATTCCCAAATATCAAAGAATACAAAGTAGGCAGAAGTTAAAGAAGACAGTCAGCCAAAATATTTCTCTTTCTTTAACCCTGAGAAAGAATCCTTTGAAAAGTGCCAGGACAGAATCTGTCCATCCTGATTATTTTGAATAATCCTTTGTTCCACTGAGCCTACCCATTGAAATGAAACTGGAAATACTAAGAATCTCTATTATCTCTGTTGGGCTGAGGGGAATAAATATGAGAAGAAAGAATCAAAATGATGTTATAAACTTTAAAAAACTCCAAAACAAACAAACAAGAAATGAATGGACTGAAGACAAATATGTTACAGGGTAAAATAAAATCAGAATCTTTCTTTTCATTTTTTCTTTTCTCCGCTTCCTGTATTAACAGCAGAGGGCTGTTTTTCCACTCAGAAATGCCTCTTTACAATAAGCATGTCCAGACCTGATTAGAAAACTGTTTTTCCCAACATCATTTGGCTTTAGTTGAATTGCTATGGTTTCCCACCCTTCCTATGAATCAGCACTCCTTTTCCATCATCCATCACTTTCCACACAGTCTGCACTGTTCTGTCTGCACAGGGCATAAAAGAAATAATGCAGTGGCTATACATCTGCCTTTTTCTGAGGTTCTTTACACCCACTAAGGAATGTACATCTGAAAAAGCAACAAGATGTACTTTTCTTACTTTGGAGAAATTAGGACATGTTGAATATTAAAATATTTTCTCAGAGCTATGCAAAATATCTTAATGTTCAAATATTTACATATTATAATAGAACTCAGAGGTTCCAAACAAGTATTAGAGATCCTTAGCTTGGGGCTCCATATAATGCAGCCAAAACACAAAGGGAACACCCTAGAATAACAAGCAATTGATGGATGGAATAAGAAAAGAAAAAAATAAAACAAAACAAAGCAAAACAAAGCAAAAAAACAAAACAAAACAAAACAAACAAACAAACAAACAAAAAACAAACAAAAAAACCAAACACCACTTATGGAATAATAATTGTAATATTAGTGAGTTTTAAACCCTGTTTTTACTATTTTGCAGTGATTTGTCCTTACCAAAGTAAGCACAGAGATAGAAACAAAGGTATGGAGTGGGTTTGTGTCATCTCTGAATGTGCCCCACAAATTATAGTTAAATGAGAGAAACAATTCAGAGGACAGGACAAACTGAAGCAGAAGCTTCAGAAACAAGGACAAAAAAAGATTAAACCTTTTAATGGAAAGGAGAGGAAGTAGAAACAGCAGAACAGGTGATTTTTCCTTGTAAAATTCATCACTTGTGCTGCCAGGGTGAAACTCTTTCACCCTTCACAGGCTCAGCCAACCATAACGAGGACACAGGCTCAGTCTGTGAAGAGACAGTAGCAGAAATGTTTAGTATAGCATGGACTGATTCTCTAAAAGGCTGAAACAAAATCTAGAACAAACCTGGGTCTTGTTTTAGCTGAGTGCTGACTGCTGCTCCCTGAGAAGCTCAGAGAGGAGCCCCAGATTGCATCCTGCAAACTTCAGTGGGCAAGAAAATCAGGATGTTGTGACAAACACAGCCAAGTGTAGGATGGATTAGACCAAAATGAGAATAATGGGGGAGCTGTGTTACAGGGGAAAGTTTCAAAGAAAAGAACATCCAATATGCCACCAGGCACCTGTACTGCTGAGGGCAGAAAGAGAAATAAAAGCTGTAGGTCAGCTTCTACAAAAGTAACAAATGGCAGTAACTAGAATAAAATAAAATAGAAGGCATAAAGAGATAAATAAAGTCTCTGTAAAAACTAAGTCAGGCTTGGCATTCAGGTGTCATTGCTGAAGCCCACGCTACTGACAAAGGCCACTGATAGACTTTTTAAAAACCATTGTTGTGACATTGTTTAAATCAATGTTGTGACAACAATGGTACAGGTATCCCAGAGAAGCCCTCTGGAGTGTCCCTCTTTGGAGATATTCCTGTCTAGAAAAGATCCTGAGTAACCTGCTTAGGCAGGGGGCTGAACCAAGATGACCTCCAGTGGTTCCTTTCAGCCCCAACCATTCTGTGATTCTCTTTTACAATAATGAATTAGTTAATAACTTTCATTTTACAGAAAAAACAGTAATGTTCTCAGAAAATACCCTTCTTTATCTTTAAGCAGGATGTTACTTGACACAGATTGCCTTTGGACTCCTTAGTACTGAAAACAAAGACAAAAGAACATGTTCAAAATGGATGAAAGAACTGACACTAAATACCTACCCCCACGGGTCACTGGAATTTTTAGTTCATATATATTTTCATATAGGAACTGGCTTTATTTGCTTTCACCGCATGTTGCAAAAAAAAAAAAAAAAAAAAAAAAAAAAAAAAAAGAAAAAAATCATAAATGCTTTTGAAGGGTTAATACTTGGTTAGCAGATATTTTAGGGTATGCTACCAACAAGAGCAGCATGCATAATATATGTTTATGAAAATGTCAGTGGGAAATGTTACACACAATTATAAGCAACCTATTGACTTCTTAGAACTTAAAGCAAGGTATTAAACATCTATGAGTAATTATTAACTTTAAATAAAGTATTTCTGTATGCTATCTTAATATTGTTCATGACTACCTTCTCATACCCATGGCTGAAAAAAACTTTCATTTCTTTTGACATCCTCTACTTATTTCATGCAAGAGATTTAAAAGTAATGTTTCTAACTGGACAGGTGAATTCCCAGAGTGAAAGGTTTTACACTTCCTTTCTTTTCCAGACCTGGTAACATTATACTTCGAGTGCATCCCCAAACCAAACACAACCTACTTGAAAAGTGAAACAGGGAGTAGCAACTGTCTGTTACAATTAAGGACAAAATGAAAATACTGTGTTAGGTATTACTCAAATACCTTCTGCCTTTCCTTAAAAATATATGTTAATTTAGAGTGACAGCATTGAGGACTGCTAGGATTTTCATGATGCTTCATTGTATCTGAAAAGAATAATAAGATGGGAAAGTGTTTAACCCTTCTCTTTGGTGAACATAGATCTCACTGTCAGCTTTGGAAGCAATAAAACTATGATTTGTTCAGTGAGCTTGATTAGTAGCGACAGAATACAGGAATCTTTGGGGTTGGAATCGTAGATATTGTGTGAAGTTTAAGGGGAAATGATTTCTAAATTAAACTATTCAACGTGACAAATGTTTAACTGGTCATCAGCCAACTGATGTCCAGGTAGGCAGGCAAGAGGGGGGATGTGAATAAATTTTATACACAGAACCTAAATAGAATAAAGCTGATCCAGGCATTGTTTTGTATGTTATAATTTCATTCTTTCCTGATAAGCAAGATAGCTGGGACAATTCCTTCAAAACCTAGAAAAATAGGAATGCTTCTTTTCTTCAGATGTTCATTGCAGATAGAGGTACATGGGTAGAGATACAGATGCATAAATGTACTTACACATAGAAACTCACAGAGAAAATATGTGATGAAGTGGTGTGATAGAAAATCTTGAATTCATATGCTACTCCCACGTGGCAGACACCAGCAAAGTGGCCATAACATTCCAAACACATGTACACAGATTCCTTATTCTACATAAGTCTCATTATGAGTTCTGCATATGCCATCTATTTACAGTTCATCTATTTTAAAGAATTTCAAGCAATTGTAGCCATTATGTGTCCCTCTGTCTAAGCATCAAGTGCTTTTGATACTATCAGTTTAGATACTGTAGCCAGTCAAAAATACATGTCCAAGATGTTTTAGACATCTCTGACTTTTTGACATCTTGCTGATAGATAATGGTGTGAACCTAAAAAATGTAATATCTTTGATGCTGACAGGGTCAAATCATATGCAGTGTGCTAGTGGGTGCTGTGCACTTTCACTACCTGTCAGAAATCCCTGTCTTTAGGATTTTGGATTTTTGTTATGTTACTAGGCAAGGAGCAGATTTTGCCTGTCCTAGGCCTCAGTTAGCTTTGGGGGAGAGAAAAGGGATTAGAAAGAAACTGCAGTTGAAGTTGCTGGGAGGGAAATAGTCTGGGTAGATTTTAATTAGACATGTTAAATGCAATTATGTAATTCTTCATCTAGCCTTGCAGCTCATCACTGCAGCCATTAAAATAGAGGGATACTACCTATTCCTCTATTTCTGCATCTCCCAGTTCTTCCTTCCCCCAATCAAATCAAGAAAGTATGGATTAAAATCTCTCTGGTTTCCATGTCCATTGCTGCAGCATTCTCTGGCAGCTCTGTGGAGGAGTAGCTGTGAAATCTTTGTTCAACCCTGCATGTCAAAGTGCCTCTTTTGGGCCACTTGGAGGGCAGATGCAGAATTCACATGCCCACCCCTCCTTTGGCTGCCTCTGCACTGCCCCTGTGAGTGCCCAGAACAGGGAGAGTCCTGGGGAGATTGCAGTGCAGCACACAAGGAAACCTCTGTTGACTCCAAGGCAGATTTGTCAGACACTTTAAACTTGGGCACACAATTTGCCTTAAACACATCTCTCTGAGAGCAGCCAGCCATGCTGCAAGTTCTCTTCAGTCAGAAAGTGCAGTGTTTCTGGTAACAGCTAAGACTTTCCAGAAAAAAAAAAAAAAAAAGCCATAGAATTAATTTCTCCCTAATTCAATTAATCATTTTTTGCTGTGACTTAAATATAAGGCAAATGTAATAAAAACATCAGGTTGAGACAAACTGCTGTTGAAAGTGTTGGCTGGAGGCATTAAAATGTGGCAAAGTTGCACACAGCTGAGTATTGGCAGCTGTACTCGCTGTGTCTGTTTATGGCACCACTGCCATAGAGTGTTCTGTACATTTCAGGCATTTTAAAGAATTGCTTGCTCAGTGCCCAGCACAATCTGAGTTTTTGGAGGCCTCACAGGGCAGCACTACTTCTGTAAGTGCTGTGCAATGGCCATGTAGGCACCTGAAGCCTTTCCAGTCCAGAAATTTCTTAACAACCGTTCCCATGGAGCAAATATGTTACTGAAAGGGGAAGGCTGTTTAAAATTTTCCAGAAAGAGACAATTCTCCTTATATCAGCCATGCAGCCACCTTGAAATCATGTGGATTCCCACTGAAGTAGAGATCTGACCACTAAAAATGCATTTTTAACAGCTAAAATTCCTGAAAGTGACAGGAAGGTTAAAGGTGCGTTGAAACAATTTAAGGAAAAGACCAACCAAGCACCAGAGATTCACTGTAATTATTTCAGCTTAGGCATTATAAATCTGGAAAGTTAATAAGTAAGTTTTAATTTAAAATAAATAAACTGACTTGTGGAAATGCCCTCAACAGCAGCAGAGAAACTGACTGCTTTTACTGAAACAATGCCATAGAAATGCGGTGATGATTAATTTAAAATGGATACTGTGACTTCTGAGATCTGAATACAGTTACTGTAAATGATACATTAGATTAAAATTAAATTATCATTTTGCCCCATTTTGACACTAGAGCTTTCAATTGAGTTGAATACAAAGAACATTTGAGGAAGATGCTTAATTTTATTTTTTTTTCTGGCTGAAAAGGTGCTGATGCTTAATGCTACACCTAGTATGCTACATCCAACTTTAGATTAGTTTCATTGAATAAACACGTTCATGTATTTGTTTAGAATTTCATGCAAAATTCATTCTTTGCCCAGTCTTTGCTGTAATTCCAAAGAAGCAAGATATGGTCTTCCTCATTAGTGAAGAGACCAAATTGCTGTTAACCATACAAACTCATCCCACCTTAAAGAAGAGCCAGAACTTTTGTAAAATTTGAAAAAGGGAATAAACCATCACATGAAAAAAATTTTCACTTTCGCTTGTCTGTATCAGACCTTATCAAAGTTTCCAAGACACATAGGCAAACTAAAAAATTGGGAACTGCAATGGGAAGGGAAATTCAATGTTGACAAATTAAATAAGCAGTAGGAATATTTGTTTTATTTTTATAGGCTTTAAATCTGCTATTTAATCCTAAAAAATAAAAAGCTAGACTGTAACCCCAAATCAAAATAAGCACAGCTACAAAAAATTAAAGATAATTAAGAAAACCTACACTAAAAATGCTACTTCAGAGGTGGTTCTTCACAAAGAACTATATGCCAAAGATAGAAATTGCCTCTGGGAATCAACTAAGTGTAAAGAAATGTCTCTTTAAGGAGAGTCAAACATTCATGCTATTAATTTTAGAAAATAGAAATGCAGAATCTGCTATGAAAAAGGTACCCACAGTGTCCAAATGTGCTGTAAAGGGAAGAAAATCTTCACAAACAAGACTTGAAATCTAAATATGGAAAATTGAAAGCTGATCATGAGAAAAGCTTTCCCATCCTACACATTCCCTTATGAAACTCCTTGCTACAAAGTGTTGTTAGAATCAGTAATTCAGAAGCATTCAAAGTAAGGTACAGATATGGAAAAAGCTCAGGATTTTATACCATACCAAGAACAAAGTGTTTTAGAAGGGATACAGGTCTATCTGTTCATTAGCCTTATCTCCCTGTGAAATAAAAAGTAAAAACTGCTGTTGAGGGCAAATGCAGGCAGGAATGGACCAATCATCAGATTCAATTCTACAAGACAGTGCCCACACTGCCACTGCTTCCCTGACACCAGTGGCCTTTCTTAAAAAACACTTTTTTGAAGCACAGTAACCTTCTCACCATTCACATATACCTTACATATGAGACTAATTTCTCACATTGATATCTTGGATTTTGGACATGTAGGCAGCTGATCTGTAATCATCTGTCACCTAAAGCACAAGTGTAATGGGGTGATGCCATGGTGTTCCAAAATTGCATAGCAATCACAGATTTGTTTCTTAAAGCAGAGACCATTAGATAATGTAGTGTTACTTGATTTATTACACAGGTAGATAGCATCAGTAGGAGCCTGTTTTGCAGTCCAGTTGCCTCTTTTGATCCAAACAACTGTTTCACATGTTCACAGAAGGGCTTAGTATATGTGGATACAAGCTTGTGTTAGTTACAGGCACGTTTGGACAGTTTCTTTTTCTTTGATATGTGTATGGCCCAAGGCTATCCTGAAAGTATTAATCTTGCTTAACAAAATATATTTCAAATTCAAAAAGGGGAAATACAGGTCAGATGTATGGAAGAAATTCTTTACTGCGAGAGTGGTGAGCCACTGGAACAGGTTTCCCAGAGAAGCTGTGGATGTCTCATCCCTGGTAATGTTCAAGGAGATGGGGCATTAAGCAACTGGGTCTAGTGGGAGGTGTCACTGCCCACATCAGGGGGACTGGAACTCGATGATTTTTAAGGTCCCTTTTAACCAAAACCGTTCTATGATTCTATGACATCCACATTTGGAGATTGCTTGTGATGAGAAATTTAATAGAGCCTTCAATGTTATATGTGAAAGAAATTTAAATGATCATAAAAATAGACATTTGTCTGTAGAATTGGAAACTTGGGTTCAGTTTCTTGCTTTAAGTGATATAAGATTTGTTATACTTAAGCTCGGAGTTGTGCCAATCTGTACATATAATCCTCAAGAAGCTGGCCTCCAAGCATGGATTCCCCAGAATTTTTTAGACTACCACCAAGACAAATAACCAGCCTCTCAGTGATGGGCTTCTACCAGTACCTTTTATGCCAATACATGCACAGAACAGTAAAAGTGGGACTTCTGGGAGAAGCAAATTCAGAGAGCACAACTATGGTGTCTGGAAGAAGAGACATCGCAGGTTGCCTGCCACAGCCTTGTTGGCACAGCACCTCCCTCTGAACGTGTGTTGGTGCACCCAGGGTGAGAATGAATCAGCACTGCAGCATCAACAACGTACCACTTCCCCCATTAGGAACACCTGTTGATAACTTAACAGCCTGAAGAACAGCTGAAAAATGAGTCTCAGTGCTGGCAGCCAGCACATCTATTCAGCAGTAAATCTTTCCTCTTCAGCGGTTATTCAAGGCTCCTGCTCCTACACTCTTGTTTACAATGGTTTAGCACTGTTGGTATTTGTGTGTGAAGAGAACACAAGAAAAGAAGAAAAGTAGGCTGTGTATTATCACCTAAGGCAAGGGAAGGCTGCCTGCCTCCATGGCACATCAAAACTAGGATTAATCACACATATAAAAAACAAAACTAGAAATAAAAGAAAACAAACGACTTCTGGAAAAACTGTTTTCATTAAAATCATCAAAAAGATCCCCAATGATATCTTACATGGAGGACAGAACTGAGAGGCAAAACTGGATACTTTCTACCAGAAGAAAAAAGAGAGAGTGGATCTAATCTGCTAGTCCCTGAGGAGACAGAAGTGGACATGCCTCCTTTACTGAGGCCTAGAGGAATGCATTGAAAGATTTCACTTCAATTCAAAGGTAGAATGAGAACATGTATTAAATAATCTTCAGTTCCTTAATGCTGGGGACATGTTTACTAGTTTATCAGTTTTCTATCTCACCACTGACAGATGAGCAGGGCTGAAAGGCACCTGAACAACCCAGCCTCGTTGTAGCCTTGCACCAAGACCCTTGCAGCTGTATCCAAGAGTAACAAAAATGTAGTCCATATGTGATATCTATTTTGAGGTTTCTGTTGTGGCTCTAACCATGTTAAGTTAAATCTAACCAGATTTAATCTCTGACAATTCTAGACAAATATCCAGCTGTAATATTTTACCAGAGCATAATTTTGTGATCTAAAGGAGGGAAATTTATTGTGTGGATAGCAGTGTCATGGAGGGAAAGAACACTGACACAAATAGTCAGCAATAATGGGTGTATATCATGGCAATATTTGCTTGTGGTTTCCTGTGTCAGGAGAGAATCGTTGCTCCTCTTTTGGAAGCCATCCTTTTTCAAAGGACATAGCCACAAACTTCATCATGGCAATTACAGTCAGCATTAAGAAGGTCTGAACAGTCTCTGACATATAGCTGAGTTTAGAAACAGAGCACTAAAATAATATCCTGCCTAAATGGCTTTTTGACAATGCTAGGAAATGTCTATTTATGCAGTGAAATTTAAAATAAACAAAAAGATTCATGAAAGAATACTTGAAACACTTTTCAAAGCTTTATGAAAGTCACAGTTCCAGCTCTCGCATATATATCTCGATAATTTGTAGAAAAATGCTAATATAATACTTCAGCGAAAGTTTTGTTCCAACTATTGTGATACCTTCAGATATATCCCTCTCCTTTAATTTCTCTTCTTGATAGAAAGTTTTACATCCTCTATTCAGTGTATGGGCTCCTGGAGTGTAGATTGGTGAATTTTCTCATTCCCAGACATCTTTGGATTCTCTCTTTAACTGTTTATTCTAATGAAGAAAGACAAATTTCATAGAATCATAGAATGGTTTGCATTGGAAGGGACTTTAAGGATCATCTAGTTCCAACAGCCCTGCCATGGGCAGGGACATCTTTCAGCAGTCGAAGTTGCTCAGAGCCTCATCCAGCTTGGCCTTGAACACTTGTAGGGATGGGACACCCACAATTTATCTGGACAATCTGTTTCTGTGCCTGGAAAAGAATTTCATACCAACATCTAGTCTAAACCTACTCTCTTTCAGTTTAGAGCCATTTCCCCTTGTCCTGTCACTGCTGGCCCCTGGAGTCACTCTGCATCTTTCTTGTAGGCTCCCTTCAGGTGCTGGAAGGCCATAATTAGATCACACAGATACCATCTCTTTTCCATCCTGAACAACCCCAGTTCTTCATAGCCTTTCCTCACAGGAGAGGTGTTCCATCCCTCTGGCCATCTTGGTGGTATCCTCTGGACTCACTCCAACAGATCCATGTCCTTCCTGTGCTGGGCCCCCAGAGCTGATGCAGCCCTGCAGGTGGGATCTCGCCAGAGCAGAACAGAGGGGCAGAATTCCCTCCCTTCCCTGCTGGCCATGGCTCTTTGGATGTGTTTGTCTTTCTGGGCTGTGAGTGCCCAATGCCAGCTCATGCCCAGTCTCCCATCCAGCACACTCCCAAGTCCCTCTGGGCAGGGCTGCTCTACATCTGTCCATCCCATAGCCTGTGTTGAAACCAGGGGTTGCCCTGATCCAGGTGCAGCACCTTGCTCTAGAAACCCCTAACACTGCCACAAAAACGTAGTTCTTATGTCTGGCCAGCTTTTCTTGTAAAACAAATTCAGCTTAAAATTAGGTCCAAGAAAGAAAAGAATTTGTCTCAAAGGTATGACAACACACACACTGGCTAAAGACATTTACAAATGCACTTACAAGGCCATGGTTTTCAAAGAATGTTTTATAAAGTTTTGGATTTCACACCTCTGAATATTTACTCTATGGAAGAAGAAACACACAGCTCTCACTATAATGGAGAAATGGAAGGTTTACGGAAAAAATAGAGTTAGTCAAGACACTCAGCTACGCAAGAACTATAGAAAAGGCAGGTTAGGGAAGGAGAAATTTCTGCTTTAGCATCTAGGTAGAGGTTGCCAGAGGTCTGCTTGGATGACAGACAGAGGCCATTGTGATCACTGATACGTTCAAAAACTTAAACCCATTACTCTAATAAGACCGCTAGAGTTTAAAACAAAATAAAGGAAAAAAAAAAAAAAGAGGGAGAGGGAGGGATAGAGGGAGACAGTGAAAAATTTAAGTATTAAAACATAAAGACTCCCTGATTGACATCTATAATTACATTTTGAAACTCGTGCCAGAGCAGTATGTCTACTCATCTGTAGCAAGGTCTGAACATTCAGCTTGGTAACAGTTAGGGATTTTATTTGGAATGTTTTACTGTGTCACTAATTGGGTTTTATTTAATAAGCCTTTTCTCAAATGGCTAATCTTAGAGGAGGGAGTGTGATTCTTTTAATCTTTTAACTTATGTTTTATCATATATTCTGATTGGATGTGTTTGATTGAATCATGCAGAAATTAATTAGGAATGGTTTAGTCATCTTGAATATGCTGTGGTAGTCCAGGAAGAGGATAAAACAGAAGAAGTTTGATTTTAACATACTTATTAATATTTTTGAAGAAAAATATTCTAAAACTACATTGAAAACCAGTGTCCATCTAGAAGTTCATCATTGCAGATAATGATAAATCTTATTCCTACTTATTCTCCCACCAGAAGTATATATTTTTTAGGAATGCATGAAATGAACTGTGAACCCATTTGAATAAAATGGAGATGGGCCAGTTTTAATAAGTGGATTTTGTTCCCTTCTTTCATTTCCATGAAGACCATGAAAAATTGGACCAAAATAATTGGCTGCCACTTTTAGCTGGATTTCTATGCATGGAAAGGATAAATAGCACTTATGCCTGGTACTAGCACAAGGCCTGAAGCTACAAAATGAGCTCTTATATGTTTCCATTGGAGGCCAAAACCAATTTAAACATCAATGACCTCAATGGATTTTTGGATCAGACTACTTGGAAAGAAAGCATAGAATTAGTTTGGACTATCTCTGTCCAAGTTAGAGTGAGCACATTTTTTACCACTCCTAAATAGCAGCAAAGGGAGAATTAGGAAGGCAAACGAGTTTTTTCAAAGATCCCACCAATTTTAGAAAAATACCTCATATTTTTGAAGACACTCTTCATATAAATCCAGAATTTTATAAAACACTGACAAGTAAGTTTACTTCACAAAAATAAATAATATCATTTAATAAGAAGAGTTTAAAAATACTTTGGAAGATTCTTAATGCAATTTGTGTTCCTTTAGGATACAACTCATGTTGTCTAAGTTTAATCATCTGAAACCTGGTGTTTTGCCTCAGCTAGAAACTCTTTGGACACTTGTTCAGGGAATTTTTAAAATTACAGAGGTAATTCAGCCTGCTGAGGCATGGTGGGCTTTGTCCACAGATCATAAAATGAAAAAGAGAAAGGAATACTTTGGATAAGAGGGTTTTTAGAAAAATCATGTTAAGCAAAAAGAACCCAGTTCTCCATACAGATGGAAAGGCCTGCTTGAAGGTGCCAAACAGTTACAATTGAACTCCTGTCTTACGGTTGTGCCATTATAGATGAAATGGAATAATTAAATAATAATACAGGAACTTATAAAAGTTCTTGGAAATCATTTTTCAGTCTGTTCTTGTTACAGGAAAATCTGTTATCTCAAGCCATTTCAAGGCTTTTAGTAATGTACAATTTATGGATTGCCTTGGGTCATGAGGATACACACCTTAAAAATAACTAGTGAGAGACAGAATTGAAGCTTACAAGCATAGGGGAAAGAGTTTCCTTCTGATCTCATTACATAATGGCCTGTCTCAATTTTGAGACTATTCTCATTTCTAGACACAGAGACAAAAGCCTCTCTTGGGGAAGTGGAAAAATTTGAACATGCGGAGAGCCCTGCCAAGAATAAACTTCTCTTTCCATCCATTCCAGCATAAGAGGAAGGAAACTAACCTCTAACAATGGGTGTCTGTTTGCAAAAAAGATGAATCTCTTCAAACCTCACAATCTGTTCTAGAAGAGAACAAGTGCTCACAGCACTATTCTAAATACAGGGTGAAGGAATTAATGGGTAGCAGCAGAAAGTCAAAGATTTGTGTTCAGTGGAACAGATCACATGATTGTGACCTCCTTAGACATCCTTAGATGTGACTTGTATGAGTAGCTGGTGATGGGAGAGAGAAATTATATCACTAAACTTGGTATAGTTGATATTACTCACCCCCTATTTCACTTATTATTATTTCTTCAAAATATTTTGTACTGTTTCCAACAGATGACTTTCAGCCAAGACAGTAGAGTATCAGTCATAGTGACAAAGAGAACAAATTCTAATTATTCTCTCTCAAGTCAAAATTAATAACATCAAAGTTATAATTTCTTAAAACATTTCAATGTATCTTCATGGATGATTTAATGATGATTGTATTGTAGCAAATTTAACATGCATGATGCTTCAATTTGAGTTTTTATATGGTTTATACCATATCCTCTGCTAACTTCTGTCTGGGAAACTGGGATTGATGTTGTAAATCCAGAAATATTAACAGGTTGTTAAAAAANNAAAAAAAAAAAAGAGTAAATGAGCTTTAGACAATAAAAGAGACCAAAAATAGAAAAATAGACTGAAACTAGGCAGTTCATGATGAGCCGCATTCCTTGGAAAATGCAGAGTGAAGATGTATATCTAGTGAAAATATGATATAGTGAAATGGTCTAGTGAAAGGTGTCCCTGCCACAGCAGTGGTGTTGGAACTAAATGATCTTTAAACCTAACCTAACCTATTCCATGCATCTATAAATCTATGGTGATTCTATGATGATTCTAAGATGCTTCTATGGTTCTATGGTATAATACCTTCTTTCACATTAACACCTCCCTGGTAAATTATTATCATCTGACCTAGAAAAGAGAGAAAATTATACTCTGAAAGAAAAAGAACAAATAAAAATGGGAACATCCAGGCCAATACCATCACCAGCTTTTCTGGCATTATAAACAGAAATTTCTCTAGTAAATTGAAATTAACCCCATGACTTCACATTCACTAGGGTCTCTGGTAAAGTACTTGCAAGCCAGAGATTTTCCACACTGTGTAACTTCCTGTCTTCAGTGGCAGTGGGGCACTAAAGCCAGATTAGGCTGTGTTTGCCACCCCACTGTATGTTTATCTAGGCAGCCACCGAAATGCTTTGAAACTAATGGACCAGGACAGCTGTCTCAAAGGGTTCTGCAAAACCATGATCCAGGTATGACACTAGGATGGCTTGTTTGCACAGAAAAGTTGGCAGTTGTAGCTACTGTGAGTGAGGAGAAAACAAATCTGATTCTATTTTAGTTATGCTGGTATAATGCCCACATCAGAGATTTCTATTTTAGAGAAAAAGTCACTCTGTTCAGCAGTAACAACACTCTACCTCACTGGAGAAAAAACAGGACAACACCTGTTTTTCTCAAATTAGAGGGTGAAGGGCTTTTCTTGCCACTTCTGTTATTTTTCTCTTTTTGGAAAAAGAAAC
>WEIU01012261.1:3170-14075 GCA_013389925.1 Aegithalos caudatus | reverse complement strand
AAAAAAAAAAAAAAAAAAAAAAAAAAAAGGTTCTGCAAGTTTCACCAGGAGGAAAAAAAGATGGGGAGAAAAATGGGTTTTGTCTGGGTTCTTGCCCTTGAACCCACACACTAAATAAAGGAATACTGAGGACAGACAGTTCTAAATCACAAGAGAAAAGAATCAAAGGTAAAATAAAATCTTCTGACTGAATTGCAGTGTTGCCATTTCCCATGCCCTTTCTGGAACACTTTGGAATAAAAATGTTTCTTTTACTTGTTCTGGGGTTTTGCTGGGTTGTTTTATTTTGATTTGGGTGGTTTGCTGTTTGTTTTGGTTTTTTTTGGGTTTTTTTTGTGGTGAACAAAAATTACAGGAATCTGGATGGAACATTCTTCCCTTGGTGGCCCCAAGCCAGTGGGGGTGATGGGGCAACCACAGATAGAGAGAAAAGGAAGCTGTGTCCCGAGTTTGATGTGCCAGCACAGGTTAGTAGCATCCATGGTTATACACAGGCAGCACCCCTTGGATGTACAGGCAGTAAGGAGGGAGAAGAGAGAGAAATGCATGGAAGCCCATTTAATATATGTTGACTGGTCCATGCTAGCTAATTACCCCTGGCTAGCATTCCAATGGAACACAACTTGTGAAGAGGCTCTGTACTGAATGCGTTTGCTGTGGTACTGAAATTAGGGTCACTCATTTGATAAGAGGGTCTGTTAAGGACTGTATGTCTCCCTGATGACAGTTCAGTTCTGTGGGAAGCTAGAAAAGCACAAAACTGCTGCTAAGAGTAGCTCTGACAGGAATAGGTAAGTGTGGGTTGAAGCAATCATGATTCATGATTAACTTATGGGAGCTAATCAAAAATCCTGTGGGCAATCCCTGGACCCCTACTGTCTTCAAAGCCTCTCACAGCAGTCTCTCAGTATGAAGATAGGTATTACATAAAGATGGAGAATGATTTTTAAGGGACCTGAATGAGGATTTGATGGAATGGGCTCCTGTGCAATCCTGTGGTTGGCAATATCGTCGCCTTTCCCATGACATATGCCTGTGATGTTGGCTTGCTTGGTGAGCCTGCTTGAGCAGGTTAGGATATGCTTTCAGACACAAAACTAGATCTGAATAACAAATCAGAATTATTAGAACTCATTAAAAAAAAAAAAAAATCTTGCCTTGGCATGCTTAAGAGCAGAGAGATTCTGGGTGTCCTGTCCTTCTCCCATTTCTCTCCTCCCCTGCTGCAGTCAGATGCATGTGAAGAGTAGATATGCCCAGACAGAGTGGCTCCATGTGGGTCACAGTGGGAGATGCTCTTGGACTGGGCAATATTAAGGTGATACAGCAGGAAACAGGAACAGCAGCTTTAATTTAATCATAATCCATATATTTTCCTTTGAAACATGAGAATCTGATAATACTCAGAGCTTAGTGAGCTTCTCAGTTTGGCCACAGAGCACACAAGGTTTATGTGAATCACTGTCAGAGGGCAAGTTTAAATTGTGATAAGTAGCCTATATGTAAAAGCAGTATTTCTGCATCAAGTAATAAGGCTATGTTTCCTGGGAAGGGAGTGGTTGAAATCCATCCCTTGTCACACAGTATCACGAACAATAAATGTAATTTTAAATCCATTAAAATGCTGCCAAATACATTAAACAAAAATATACAGAGGATTTATTCAGCAGAAGATTTACAGATTTCCTGAGTAGTACATCATTATCGGAACTGTCAATTTGAAAATAAAAATTGTCAAGCCATCACTGAAACACCGTAAAAGCTGTGACAGAAATAGACAATAACTACTAAGTTTTTTTAAAAATAAAACCCTCAGCAAACCCACTCTACACACAATTATCACCTCTGTGGACTACCAAGGAAACAGTAAAATACTGAAGGATACAAAAGAGAAGTCTGGTATCCAGCATAGTTAGCATCAGCTAACTCTCCAATTATTAAGTGTACTGTTGAAAAGCAGATTGTTGTGCATTTAATGATGGGATTCAGAGGAGCTCACATCCGAAACAGATAAAATCTCAGCTAAAAGATGATCATTTGTTGTCATGTTGCTGTGACTGGGATTTGGATCACTCACTGGGGTCCTGATTGGTCAGCCTCACACTAGTTAGCCTCCTTGGTTAAGCTGAGACAAAGACAAGAAGTAGTTTTGTCACAGTACACAGGTAATTATTAAATAGATTTCTGACATATAGTTTTCGTTAAGCCTTTCCTACTTACACTCTTACCAGGCTGATGTGTTCAAATTCCAGGAATCCAGTCCCATGCCTTGCTTTGATTTGAGAACAACAGAGTGCCATCCTTCCCTTCCACATCCTTTATGACTACACCACCCAATTATTTCCTGGTAGACTACAAGATTATATTGCAATATTGACCCACAAGTAAAGTCTAGGGCTATCACAACCTGATGGTCTAGTAATTTAAGCACACCTTTTACACCTCCCATATCTTGCAGGTTCTCCAGATTTATAAATTGACCCTCAAAGGACATCTGACAGTCAAAAACACAGGCACAGAGCCCACAGAAGTGATTCTCTATAAGGCTGATCTAAAATCCATCTATAACATCTATACTATGTTGTCCTATTTCCCTAATGCTGTTACTTTATCATCATGTCTCTCCACTTTTGAATAATCCTAGGATCATTCACTTTGGCATAGCTCCTTCTTTGCACCATGTGAGCTCTCTTTCCCAAGGAGCCCATTTCCTGTCTTGCTCACTAGGTGAGTTAGATCTGCTTGCAATAAAAACACACCTCACTTTCCTTCCCAGAAGATGGTCCTTTATCATATCTTTGCTATTTTATTTTTAAGGTGCTACCCCAAGCACCTGTTTACAAAGAAATTCTTCTGCTGGTCCCTTGCAGAGAAAGTCTGTGCTGTTACCATCTCACTACTTCACAGGGCTTCTGCTTGGATGAAAGTCATTTGCTCCATTATTCTTCATGTTAATTACATGTCCACTCTTGATAAGATTTCACTGACCGCAGATGTAAAAGATAACAGAGAAAGTAGCCAGTGTTCCATTCAAAATGAGTTTGCAGTTTCACACTTGGAAGCATAAAGAGATCTGAATAGGTGGCTTATTAACAGATCAGGAGGAGTCTTAATGAGCTCCCGTGGCTGAGAGATGAAGCAAAACTATCCCAGATTAAAAGGAGCACTTTATAGAGGGAGAAAACTTAACCCTTTAAGTGACTTAGCAGGGACAATAATTCTGTGCCTTTTGAAATCTTTATTATAATTTTGCAAGCCCTAAAATATCTCTGTTGAGTCCTCTTCTCAGGCTTGTACTCAAAAGTAGGAGGGACTGATTATCAGAATATTTCCTAGTTTAAGAACATACCTTTACTTTTTGGAGGGGTATGGTGGCAGTTTCACTGTAAAAAATATTTCCAAGGAACTTGGCGTTTGCACATTGTGGTACATCTTGATCAACAGTAAAATAGAGACACCCATAGAGAGCTTTTCTACTAAAAAGACTGACCAGAGTGAAAGAGTAAAGGGACTGGTGTTGGGTCAGTATTTCTTCAAGATGGATTTGAGTGTGAGGGTCTTCATTCTGGAATCTAATGAAGGCAACATTGAATTGAGTGTCTCCTCTGAATCCCAGTGTTGGGGATCTGGAGTTTTGAAGTCAGTGACTAAGCCTGCATTGGCTTAAATGAAACCTAACGAAAAGTTGGAGGGGTTGTGGCACAAAATTGAATGGAATTACTGCAGTGTAGCAAGTTCATCGTGGTTTAGATTAACGCATCAGTTTAATGCATTTTAGATAGCATTTGCTGGTGGCAAAGGACGCAGCTCTAGTCCGTTCCTGTAGCTCTGCTGATGTCATTAAGCTGTGGTAATTCATTTGTTTATCATCATGCTAAGCTTTTCCCAGCTGCTGGTGTACCCTGGATTATGATCAGTTTTGTGTTATTAGATGGCAAAAACTGACGTTCCATTTGGTTGCACCTTTACTCAGCTTTGTAAAGTGCTATTTGATCACTTAATACAACGCCTTGTTAATACTATCCTTAAATTTTGGTACTCCATAGACTGATTTGAGCTGATGCCCTGAATGTCCTTAGCTGGTCTGATTATTTATTCTTGCTGGATCAGTACCCCAGACATATTCTTTTTTATTTCACACTGTCACACTTACAATATTATTGTCTATTAACCCTATTTTACAGATGGTGAAGAAATGATATTGAAGAAGCAATAATGAGTGAGACTTTGAAGAACTCTGCAAACTCGCTCCTGTTTTTAAAAGGAAAACTTCAGTAAGTATGGTAACACAATCAGACTCTCTCAAGCACAAACACCACTTGTTTATGTTATTACTTCCTTTTGCAAAGGAAAATCCCAAAAGCTGGAGTAATTTTTGCAATACAAACATCATTTGACTTGATCTGCACATTGTTGTCCTTTCGAAATCCTGGCAACCAGAGATAGGTGTCCTGCTTTGGCTATGGACATCTGGTCACCCTCAAATGGAGCCAGTAATGCTAATTAATTCTAGCAGTACACAATGCCTTGTTCTGTACTGTCATAATTCACTGAAGGCAGTGAAAGCTATGCCCCTCTCTGTGAGGTTGCAAGCAGGCACGTGATAAGAATATTATTCCATCTGTATTTCACGTTCTTCATTAGCCTTCATTTACTGCAAAAGAAAGTTCCATTGCTCATACTTGGGGAAAACAGCAGGTTAATTTAACTTGCTGAATAGACTTTTAACTGTTGGAAAGCTTAATATTTTCTGAAAACACCACCGGTTTTGTTTATTGCACATTAACTGCAAAATGGTTTAAATAAACAACCACCTTATCTTCACTTATTTTCCAAAATCTCACAACCAAACAAAAATCCAAGCCAGTACCTTTCAGTTCCAGTAAGGTTTAGCTGTTTAATAGCCTTAAGTGCCTTTGAAAATACCCTGTTCAATGGAAGAAATATTTTAATATGAGGAGTTGCAAATACTTCACATCTGCAGAAAAAGGTAGCAATTTATGAGTACCAAGAATCTGGGGGCTAAATGACATTTTCAGTACAAGCAACAATTACCTATGTATTCAGCTTCTCCTATCACTGGATTTATCTCCGTTCCATATTGTTGCATAACATGCTTTTAAGAGAAAATTTCAGCCAGTGGAACCCAAAGCTGGATGGCAAGGCATGGCTTAGTGAAAATATTATTTCAGTGACAAGAGTGATATGCCAGATTTGGTTGGGTAGGGGTGATGACAGCAGGGGGGACTCAATAAATGCATCTACAGACTTAATTCATAGGCACACCAGATCATATCTTTAAAGCAAATTTACTGGCTTTCTACATTTTCCTGTTGCATATTACCAGGTATTGTGATGGCAGCAGCAAGGGAAGGTTGAGTAATAACTCAACAGTAATTTCCCCAGTGCCTGTAAATAACAAACATTGTTAGTAAATGAGTGATGGAGGTCAATGGGCCATAGAGTCATTAGATGGTTTAATGATATGCTGCAGGTTATCTCAGGGCACGGTGCTCTAATGACATTCTCAGCCTTCCCTGCAGCAAATAACCTCTGCAACCCGAGATAAGCAGCAGCATTGCGCAATACAGTACAGTATCAAATGACCCCAGCAAGAAAATTTCTCTTCTGTTTGACATTTAATGTGCAAGAATCCATCAAAATCTGTCCTGGGAAGAGAGCTGTCCTACTTAAATCTGTTTTTGCTAACTGAGAAGCTATTAAAGGGCAGAACCCAAAAGTCCTCAGACCTGTGGCTTCTGGATAGAAGAGTAGTAGTTGAAGGATGCCTAGCAGGAAGCCTCTTGCCTTGCTTTCCTGGCTGTTGCTTTAAAATAGATCTTTCAGAGGCTCCCAGAGCCATGCAAGACCTCCACAGAGCAGGACTGTGCCCTTGACAGTGCTGCTCACTTAACACCTCTGAGGAGTCAGTGGAGCCTGATCTGCATCCAGCGTACACCACAGCAGAACAAAGCTCAAGGGGATGTTTCTTACTTTAAGGACCAGTGCACAGCCCTAATTATGTGGAACAGTCTTAGTTTTAATGAAGTCCAAACCCTGGACTTTACCTAACTATCCAGTCCCAGGAATGAAAGGCAAAGAAGAGTTGGACAAGGAGGCCTGACAAAAGTAACAGGTTATCATTATCATTTTGCCTCTCCACAAAGCTGAGGCTTATCATATCTACAGACCTTTAGCTTATTCCACTATATTACCTTGAAGTACCTGTTTTTAAGTGCTAGAATTTCCCTCTTTCCTCCCTCTCCCATTTCTCATTAGCTAAGTATGAGGCACCAAGTGCAAGACTTGCTTCAGAAAGGCAGATTCACACTGTGTACTCTGGGGCTTGGCACTTTCCGGGACACAAAGTGAAATCCATTGAAACAACCACAGCTTAGTAAGGACAGACACAAGAGGGTTTTGTTTCTGGATGATGACAGCTGTCACTGTGAATGGAAAGGAGGACAATCCAGTATGAATGACACATGAACTCATTAATAAACAGCGTAGTACCAACTGTAGATGTTTCTTCTAGTTTGGATGAAATTGGCTACAATAATTTACTGTCCTGCCCTGGAACTTTTGTTGTTGTTGTTTGTTTGAAACCTTCTTAGCTGCAGGGCTTAATTAACTGGGATTTTATTTGGGGCAGGGGGGAAGATGGAGGAGGAGTATGAGGAGTTGTCTTAACAGGGAGTAATTCCCTTTAAAATCTGTCTTACTCTACAGCAATCACTCACATAATTATGTACAATACATTCTGGTGTAACTCAACCTTTGGTCTGCTCTACTCGGCGGAAATTAACCAACAGAGCTGTTCTGTAATAACTTCCATTATTGCTATTTTGGTATAATTTAACTATTCTGGAATAACTCCCCAGTGTAGACATTCAGCTCCAGAATAAAAAAAAATATTTTAAAAAAATCCAGAATAATGACTCTGCTTCCAGAAGGGAATAATCATTCTAGAATAAAGTCACTTTTTTTTTCAGAATCAAATATGCAGGGAGTTACTTGGGCATAGCTCCCCAACAAAGTTATTGTGGTGCCAGTTAATTTTCTCATGTATGCAGAAATGTTAGTAGCCTTCAGCAATGATGTGTTTTGTTACATTTATCTGTTTTTATATGCTAATCTCTATAAAATTAAGCACTAAGTTCTAGTGGAGAATGTGAAAAGCTATGTGAATTTTCTTTTTTACCTTGTCTCACACACAGACAGTTCAAGATTTTATAATAAACACATACCTCATCTGAAGAAAAGAAAGAATGTTTGAATACTTTCTTCTGCATAAATTGTGTGATATGTCAGTGCAATCTGAAGTTCATTTCCAACAGTTTGCAAAAATAGTCAAACAAAAAACAAGTATACATGCACAAAACTATTTTGAATTTCAGAATTGACTTGGTAAACATGTAAAATGACTGCAAAGGCAACTTTAAAGCAATTAAATGGAACAGATCCTCCTGGAAGCTGTGCTAAGGCACATGGAGGATGGGGAGGTGATTTGAGACAGCCAGCATGGCTTCACTAAGGGCAAGTCTTGCCTGACCAACCCTGTGGTGTTGTGTGATGGATGGAATGGCTCCACCAGAAGACAAGGGAAGAATTATGGATGCCATTCTTCTGGACTTCCATAAGTCCTTTGATACTGTCCTGCCTGACCTCCTCCTCTCTAAACTGTAGATGTATGGTTTTGATGGGTGGGCTCTGTGATGGATAAGGAATTGGATAGATGGAGAGGAGTCAACACCCTCCTCAGTGTCCACTGGGAGATAAGCAATGAAGGCAATACAGACCTTCAGGGGTCTGTATTTGTATCCATAGTGTTTAATATCTTACTATCTCTTTAATAACTTAATATCTGATTCTAGTTCAGACTACAAAGGGTCAGCAGAAATTTGGAGACACTTCCCTACCTGGTTAGCCAGTTCCTCTGAACCACCTTGCTGTCAAAAGAAACATTCTCATTGCATTTCAGTCAAATCCTACCTCTGGGGCAAGATGCAAATTAATAAGCATTTTATGAGAATTTTTCAGTTCCCCTAGTTTCAGCTATGGGAAACTGCACATAAGAGCAAACAAACAAACAACAATTTTACTTAGCCTTTAACATTTTTTTTGTCTGTAAATTCAAAGATTAAATACAAAAAAAATTAGAAAAACTCTAGGGCATCTCTTATGTATAAACAATTCTATGTTGTTTCAATTCCGATCAGAAAGTGAAGTTGGTAAACTGGTATTTACTTGAGGTTAGGAATGTTCTTTCACAGTTATTCTGCTGTCTGTGAAAATCATCTATTTTGAGTAGGATCCTGACAGTTTCTGAGCTACTTCTGTCAGGCATTCAGCACCTGTCAGAAGCAAACTCTTAGGTACTTCTTTTTAATACACAAATTTATATATACTCTATGTTAAGGGAGTTGACAGATAGACAGACTGGTATGTATTTGGAAGAAATAGCAAATTGTTCTTCCACAGTGTAGTTGTAGGCTGCTTTCATGGTCATTAAAGCCTATTTTAACTTTATCCAATAATTTTCTTCCATTTGTATTGGAAAATCTTAGGCTGAAAATTGTACCAATCATGCTGAAAATGAATAAGGACACTTCTGCAAAATCTGAGAAAGGATATTTAGGATTTTTCTGAATTTATGGTAATAAATTTTGCCTGGATTTTAACCATCTGTTACTTCATATTTTAACTTCAGTTACTTCACATTTTCAGAACCATCACCTTGGGATGAAGTGGCTGTATTCAGAATGCAGAGTTTAAATTAATTAAGGGGTTGAATTGTATTAGTTTGGGGTCTTTTGAGGGAGTTGCTAATGATTTCAGGGCAAAATGTCCAGCTGCACCTATGATGCCCACCTTGTTTTTAAGTTTGTCAAGGCACAGATTACACTACTGCCACGTGAAAATCTAAGTTGATTTGAAACACAATCAACTCTTGATCACCACATCTAATCTAGGGCCTGTCTTCTGCACATATGTCAATCTATAATTAATTCAAAGTTCATCTCAAAATGTCCCTCCTGGAAAATATTAGATATTAAGTTGATTAAAAAACAAACACTTTACAACACAAGGAGATTTCCTCTGGATAATAAGCACAGTTGCAGGAGTACTGAAGAATGTAGGCCTGTGGATATTTAAAGGTATTTACATTCTAATCTCTTTCATTCTGAGTTGTTTTCGTTTGAGAGATAGAGAGAATTTTGCAAATAGTGTTTGAACCGGCAGTATGAAGTAGCTCTTTCTGGCTATACATTTTGGTGAGAGTAGACCTACAAAATGATCTTTATGACATTACTCTGCTCTCTCAGAAATAGCTTTCTAAATGTTAAAAATGGAAAGCTAACTTTCCAAATTGAAAAAGATAACCCCAACCAAAAGCAACCCCAATAAAGCAATATGATGGGCTACTCCCTTGTCAAATTATATTTTCTGTTTTTCGCAATGAAGCCTGACACTGGCACACTTGTTCCAATTTTAGTTCCATCATTCAAAAATAGCCCATTTCTTTTGACTTTTGATTGTTTTCATTTTGCCTGGGAATTTTGTATGCCCATTTCAAGTGAGAATAGGGGATTTTATCCCAGATTTAAGAGCCAACTTGAAAAAATATCATTCTTCCTGCAATAATTTTACTTTAAAGCTGAAGTAGCATTTATTACCTTTCATAAATCATTAATTTTACAAAGCTTGATAATAGTTTGCTATAACAGTGAGAAAAGGTAGCAAATGTGCATGTATTGAGTATATGCTCTTCACAGAGAGAAAAATACAAAATTTAGGGCCAAATTAGTGAATAATCTAAGGCCTGATAAGAGATTTAGGGTTCTTTTTAGACATATGGCTGGTTACAGCCCACTCTGAACAGTGATTTTGCCATCTGCAAACACAGTCCCTCACTCAGACCTGCTAAAAAGCAGAACAATTTCATAATCCCTCTCTTTCATTAACTTGCCTGGGATATTCCTGGACATTTCCAAAGATAACATAATTGCTGCATTTACAATGCACTCTGATGGTGATCCTAGAGTTTAGTAAAGTTGTAGAGCAGATATTCTTCCAGTGTTTTCTGGCTAGAAATATGTTCTTGTGTTTTATCCTTTCAAGCTCAGTGCTTTGTGAAATACCTGATTTGCTGTTGAGAGCAGTACCTTCAGAGGAAATCCCAGAAGTCAGATTGATGGATTATAATGCAGTTACTATTTGACTGGCATTTTTGCATGACCAGAGTCAAGCCAGAACTCTGCTGATCTGGCAAGTTGATGGGATGCCAACAATACCAACCCATGTGCCTACATTTCTCCTTCTAAATGGCCAAAAAATTCAGCTGGAAACAAAACCTAGCTATGTCATGTAAAAATATCTGAATGTTCCATATCCAAAATTCATGAGTTTGTATTATTTAACAACTCTCCTTCTAAGTCGCCATCATTCTTGAAGGCTTTGAGTCAAGTCATGAAAATATATGTAGTAAAGCAAGGAAATAACTGCTGGATAAAAAAAAAAAAGGCAGAAAACATGTGCCAACTTGTCCAGAAATCAGAAAGATAAATCCAACTCTATTCAGACTACGTAAGAGTGCTCCTATTCATCTTTATTACATACAGATCTAAAGCTTAACCCACTTAACCCATGTTCATAGTGCCTATGAATACACATGCTTAAAGTGTGGGGCTAGAAGTACTTGGGCAGCAAAGTCTGTTTTCTTCCTAAGTTTCCTCCAAACTCCTGGCAAGGGATATGAGGTATACTGCTGAGTGATATGGAAAAGCTTATCCAAATACTCTCTCTAATTGAGGCAGGACCACCCTTGCTTCAGTCTATACCTGCCTCTGAAAGCTCTTGGAAGCATAAAAGCACAAAAGGTGTTTAAAAGTGGTTGACAAGGGA
>WEIU01012260.1:12320-28778 GCA_013389925.1 Aegithalos caudatus | reverse complement strand
TTTTTTTTTTAATTCTAATTCAAGTGTAAATTGTTCTCAAAGTCTGTGGTAAAGACTTGTGGCTGAAGACTAATTCAGAACAGGCCCTAAGAGAGCACAAAAATCTTCACACAGGAAAGCCTAATGATATAAAAGGAACACAAACACAAGTTTATTTTGATTTTCTGATAAACTGAAATCCCATCAAATAAGCTTGCTTCCTATTTGCAGGTATCTCAGAGAAAATATCCAGAGAAAATTTACTCAGGAACAAATGCTGTTATTTTAAATCTGTTTTATCTAATCTTGAATGATTTTAAATGGCTTTCCAAAAGATAAATTCATTTGAATTAAAAATACCTATCTCATATTTCTTCTGGTACAGCAGACTAAAAATTTGCCTTTTTTTCTGACATTGAAGCAACATTTCAAAACAAAGCATTATTTATTGAATGTTCAAGGGCACAAATATTTTGGAATAGGGATTAAAAATGTATTTTGGCTACACCTCTGTAAATTCTTCATGCTAGCTTCATCTCTTCATCAGAGAAAAGGAAAATCAGTCAAAGCAAAAGCTGCAGAAATGCTTGTTGCCCTTTTGTCTTCCTCCCTCTGCAGATTTCTGCCTATTCATCAGAGTTGTGCATACACAAACTGGGCAGGCTCTTCCTCCCCCTTCAAACTCTAGTCTAGCCTTAAATGGGCAAATTTTTACATCTCTGTTGGTCCCATTCCAACCTGAATGAAACCAGACAAATAAGGTTTATCCCCCTGATGATGGAGGCATTATTTTCTTTGCTGGTTTGCATAACAACAGTACAAAAGATTGACTTGAATTACCTCTAGACTGTTTCAATTGTAGTATCAATTGTAGTTTTATCTGAAGAAAATAGTTAAATCACTGTATCTACGTCCAAGACATTCTTACCACATATGTAAATATAATACAGGCATTTCAGAATTTACCGTAATAGATTAAATTTGTTGTTTACTGTTACTTGTCAGTAATGAAAAAATACTGTGAAATAATTTGGGGTTTATATTATATTTTGTCTCCGGCAAGAATACTGCAGCATACCCAAGCCCTTCCACAGAGATAGATTTGGCTATACTTAGCATTTTAAAATTTAAACCAAAACCTTCTCTAGAGGATTTTGAGGTATAAACAAACAACTATACCAAGTGTTGAAAGAGAAGCCTTTTCAATTACATTTGATTTCTGTTGAAACGTGCTTTAAAATGTTGCATTTTACTGATTATAGATCTACCTATAACTGTTTGGAGATTATTGCTCAAATAGGATTTTTGATAAATGGCTGTTTTAGTCCCTCTGCAAGCTAATTTATCACTGAAATTGGAAGATTTAGAGTTTCCATTTATCTAGGCAGGAATGAATTCAACCCAGTCACCTCAGTTCTGATGAAAAATATATTTATTTACTTCCATTATATTTATATATTTATTAGAGACAGTAAAAGATTGAATCAGAACAGATCAGACACACAGTCTTTAGAAATTATACAGGTTGATTCAAAAATCATTCTTATCTCTTGAACTCTCTGAAGCAGAACTTCTTAATTTGGGAAATTGACAACTCTACAAAACCTCAAACTTCTAGAAATCTCCTTTTTATCTAACATCCTATAGTTTCCTTACTCCCACAGAATATGAAGTGTCAGACCTTTGAATGTGAAGCCAAGCAAATATCTAATATCTTCAGTACCGCAACAAAAATATTTTATAAAAATTAAAACTATCAAAATCTCTCATGTGATTCTATCTCTGGAAAACAAGTTTATTTCCTTATATATGGGCAGAAACCAGATGATATCTCTTAAATGTGAAGTCAAGCTCTGTTTTTACAGCTCTTAATTCTAGAATTCTCATTAGAGTACAGGTAATTCTATTCCGCACTGAAATTACTCACTTTTAAACTTCTAAACCATTGTATAGTTTTGGCATATGTGGTTGGCCAAGGGAAAAATTATTCTTTATTGACAAGGTTGTAAAGAGGAAGATATGGGGTTTCTAGGTGATTACCCTGAATTAGGCTATTATGTTTTATTATCCCAGTTTTCTAAAATAATTCTGTAAAACAGTCCAGTGGTCCTTTCACAGTAATGCCATATACAGAGTGACCATGGGTCTCCAGTATTGAACGTCTCTGGCTTTTCTATGAAATATTGGTCTCCTGTTCTCAGGTATCCATTCTATTTGGATAGAATGTAGTACATATCATAAATTGGAAACTAGCAAAAAAAGAAAAACAAAAACAAACAAAACTCTCCCAAAAGAAAGAAAATTAGAAGAAGAAAAAGGGAAAATGCATGAAAAGAGGATCAAGTACCTCTAAACACCAAATTGGCACTCATGGAAAGTAGAAGACTGTTGCCTTGAATTTTTCTAGCCTTCTGATATTTACATTTTGAAATAGAGTCTTCTTCAAGGAGTTTGAGGAAAAACAGTGTTTACATTCCTCTCTCGAGGAGAGAGAATTGATGGACCACTACTTTGACCAGTGTGGGTGGGGAGGTGGCAACCCTATCCTCCAATCCATGGTAATTGCCCAAAAAGTATATAAGTTGTAGAAGAAAAATAAACTTTCTCTCTTTTCCTGCCTCATCCACTGTGTGTGTCTGTGCCATTGATTATGTACCCTATAGTGACAGAAGATCAAACCAAAAGCATGATGTCCAAAGTTTTTAGTAGACTGTGTTGCCTAGATCAGTAATTCCCCTATATTTTTGTGATTAAAATTTGTTACTGTGTACATAAGGAATTCTCTTTTAAAATGATCTTACATGTCTTTTCACTGGGGGGCTATGAAAGTTAGAATTCATAGAGATAGTTTGAAGACAATATTCCCTAACAAGATAGCTTATTGTTTGGAACTGTGGCACAGGGGGGTTGTATTGATCTGAGAAGGCAAATTGTAAGGTAGGCATAACACTACAGCACTAAACAAATAACCTCAGAGAGAGCTGTATGCTTTAACCAGCCTTAAAATAACTGGAATGATTATTTTTGGAGAGCCTGTTGACTTAAGAAGATGGGTACAGCCTGAACACCTTCTTTTAGGCAGCTAAAATTAAATGAGAGCAATTTGACCTCGAAAAAGAAAGGCAAGATACAAAGGAGGTCAAAGGGCTCTTTCCTCCTCCACATTCTGCCAGGATGTGGAAGTCTGGCTATTTATATACCCTGTTTATAACGAGTCCCAAATCATTGACATAAAAAGAAGAAAATAATATTTAATATTCAGAACAAGATGAACATAGTAATGTTGCAAACCCAAAATAGTTCTTTTCTTATGTAGATGCAATGATAAATCTGATATAGTTTGCTTTGGCTTTTTCTCCAACACACTGTCAAACTGACAGCTTCCTCTTAAACATGCTGATTTTTACTAAAAATGTGTTTTCAAATGAAGATTCTTCTAACCTTTTACGACAGAACCACAAAATCATAGAATATTCGGAATTGGAAGAGACTCACAAGGATCACTGTGAACAGCTCCTGGCCTTGAACAGGCCCATCCCCAAGAGTCACACCATGTGCCTGATGCATTGTCCCAATGCTTCTTGAATTCTGTCAGTCTTGGTCCTGTGACCACTGCCCTGAGAATTCTGGGTTTTGTTATTATTTCAAATTATCCTTTCTACATTTCCTAGGAAAGTGCTTCTGGATGTTTTTGTTTGTTTGCTTGGTTTGGATTTTTATGTTTTTTCTGAGTTTTTTGTAAATTATAATCTAATTTACAAGTATGGAGTATGCCATTAATCAAAGTGCACCATTCTTTCTTCCTCCAACTTCCTTCCCCCAAATTCTGGAATTTATTTTTTAAAAAAAATTATGTAGAGCAAAAGGAATTATCCCTATCATTGATTCCTTATTACACTAAGCATCATAATCAAATATATAATTTATGCAAGTTTGGGACCAAAGTAAATNTTTCTCTTTCTCTTTCTCTTTCTCTTTCTCTTTCTCTTTCTCTTTCTCTTTCTCTTTCTCTTTCTCTTTCTCTTTCTCTTTCTCTTTCTCTTTCTCTTTCTCTTTCTCTTTCTCTTTCTCTTTCTCTTTCTCTTTCTCTTTCTCTTTCTCTTTCTCTTTCTCTTTCTCTTTCTCTTTCTCTTTCTCTTTCTCTTTCTCTTTCTCTTTCTCTTTCTCTTTCTCTTTCTCTTTCTCTTTCTCTTTCTCTTTCTCTTTCTCTTTCTCTTTCTCTTTCTCTTTCTCTTTCTCTTTCTCTTTCTCTTTCTCTTTCTCTTTCTCTTTCTCTTTCTCTTTCTCTTTCTCTTTCTCTTTCTCTTTCTCTTTCTCTTTCTCTTTCTCTTTCTCTTTCTCTTTCTCTTTCTCTTTCTCTTTCTCTTTCTCTTTCTCTTTCTCTTTCTCTTTCTCTTTCTCTTTCTCTTTCTCTTTCTCTTTCTCTTTCTCTTTCTCTTTCTCTTTCTCTTTCTCTTTCTCTTTCTCTTTCTCTTTCTCTTTCTCTTTCTCTTTCTCTTTCTCTTTCTCTTTCTCTTTCTCTTTCTCTTTCTCTTTCTCTTTCTCTTTCTCTTTCTCTTTCTCTTTCTCTTTCTTTCTCTTTCTCTTTCTCTTTCTCTTTCTCTTTCTCTTTCTCTTTCTCTTTCTCTTTCTCTTTCTCTTTCTTATTTTTTATTTCTCATTATCAGCTACATATTGGAATTAATTACATTTCCTTTTTGTTAAACCTACATTCATGGTTCTCTCTATTGTTATATAGATAGTAAAATTAAATATAAGAATAGACATCTCCTTTGCCATCTCCTTGTATCTTTCAAATAAAGTTCATCTTCAACAAAACTTGTATCAAAAGTGATACTCTGGGATTAACTGCAGAGAAGAGTCCAATTAATTAACATTTTGAAAGAAATATTGTCATTTTGAAAAAAGAGAATTTGGAAGAATTTCTGTGGATCCAGGATTTTACCCTTTAAACTTCTCATGGAGTCACCCTAAGAATTATTGGGACTACAGTTATGGTCATTATGACAATATTAAGGCAAAAACCTGCTCAAGTATTTTGAAGTTTACAAGCTGTAGAAGAGGAAAACTCAAAATATCACTAGAAATATGTTCTTGGGAAGGGAAATTCTTATACATCCCTTGGTTTGGGGCAATAGAGCTTGTGTTTAATTTTGTGGTTCATAGATACTGCAAGGTCAAGTAAAAAACAAACAAGAAACTGGAAAAAAAACCAAGGAAAATTAAAATAAACTAAGTGGTGCGTGAACTATAAATTATCATGTGAGTTAACCCAAAGTTGCCATACCTAAGAAAAGCCAAGAAAAACAAATATGCAAGATTAACATAATTTCATATAACACCCAACTAGGTCTTCAAAATATTAAATAATAATAATAATAAAACCAATAACAACAATAATCCTCCTTATTTTTATAGTGATGTATTTCCTGTATGACAGGTTGCTTGCAGTAAGTATTTGTTTCACTAAAAATACCACTTATAGTTATCAAGCCTGGTTCTGTGCACTAGAGAAGCCTTCATGAAACTTCAGCTGATTTGAGGCCATAAACTGCCCATTAGCCCATCTTATTAGTTGTGATATTTGCTTTTGTCCCTTTTGCCTGTTGCACATATTTGCTAGCTGTTCTGGCTAAACATTTCTGGTTTCCTGAGTATCTGGGATTTCTGACTGCAATTAATATGGCTTCATACCAAAAAAACCCAAACCAAAAAAACCACCAAAAAACAAAACCAAAACCAAACACCAACAAACCCCAAAAGCTTCACAAAGTTTTGGGTGTTTTTGTTTGTTTTTCTTTTTAATATTTTAAGGTACCAGCCATTTAATGACATTGCTTTGGCCCAGAATTCAGCCTTTTAGACTTCTGCATTCTACACAGTTGTAAAATACTTCCCTCTCGATCATCACTTTCTGAATTTAGAAATCCTCTCAAATACAATGCAATGAAGGTTGTAATTTGGGCATATATAATGTTTACATTCAATTATTTTTGTCTCTAGCCGATGTCATATAATACACAGCGCAACAAAGTCAAATCAGTTGGAAAGGAGGAATCAAGAGGAATTTATAGAGAAGCCATTACCCATAGTATTGCAATGACACATAAACGTTCATAGAGGGGAAGAACGGTCTCAAATGGCAAATGTAAAAATATTTTGGGCATGAGACACAATATCATTTTTACATCTCTTTTCATCCTTAAACATTATATATTAATGAAAATATGTCTTTGTTGATGTGGTAATTATTTCTATGATCTTACTCATGATCCTTACTCCTTGTCTCTCAAAACTGTATTTTCATTGCTTAGTTTATTGTCTTCTTTTTTGAATCCCTTTGTTGCACCAATTTAATTCCATCATTTCCATTGTGCAATATCTCATAATCGTTCCAATGTGTTCACATGGGGTCCAGCCCTTTCTCTGTGTCATGGAAAGCTTAACTAGGCACTGTTGCCTCCTAGAATTGTACCCAGTTTTCACACAAGAGGTGTGATGGTTGGATTCAGAAGTGGTGTTTGTGGTGAGGTTTGTGTTCATTTGGAAGTAGTTGCAGATGGTTTAATTCCATCTTGTACCTATTTTGCCTATCCCTAAATACTGTCTGTAGTCAGGGTCTTATTAAAAAAATGTTTAGCTGCCACCTATTTCAAAGTTCAGTAACCTTGTAATGAAGGAATGAAATGTTGAGTCTGGCCTAGCTGATGTACTAATTCCTCAGTGAAGTAAAGATTGTAGGTAGGTAGTGTATATCAATTTCCCTGAGCTAAAGTGGCTGAAAAAGAAGCTCAACTTTCAGTAAGAGATATTCTTGAGATTATAATGTGTATAATCATATATTTACATAACTATATAGAAAGAGAAATGTCTGTCCATACCAAGTAATGCACACACCTGGACGCTTCTTTCCCTGCAAGACGAGGCTTCAACTGTACGTAACTGAAGTTTCCACACAAATGTTCTCCCTGCAAAAATTGCCCTGTAGGGCTCTCCCAGCTTTCATTTCTCTCTCCAGGTTGAAATTAACTAGAGGTTTAAAGAGTCCACAGTTATTGCGATAATGTTTATGTGCATCAATGATGCTTGTAATGCTGAAGTAATATATTAATGCAGAGAAGAATCTAAACAAGATGCTCATCTATTATTACAAGTGCTTGAAGAAATAAAAGTTTTGCGTCTCAGAATAATGACTGAATAAAGAGACACTATTTTGAGAGCTCCCCTCCATTCCCTGGTTTAGACTGCGCTGCTACTAGCAGGTGTTTGCAACCACCTAACAGGTTTGAATCTAGTCACGAGAAATTTATTTGAACTTCAGTTACATACACCTTTAAAAGTAGTAGGGAAGTGGTTACTTGTGGGGAAAAGTTGTGGTTTTGCACCATAAGGTGCTCCCTCTGAAATGCCAGCCTTGTTGCCTCGGCTGTACTTTATCTTTGAACATCTTCAAGTGGTTCATTTGGACTGCTCCTACCCTTTCTGGCTGAATAACCCCTCTCTCTGTGACCAGCCAACCAACATGCTAATGGAATGTAATTTAAACTGCACATAATTATCTGGATGGGAGTCTCCCATGCTTGTGTTCTCTAATGGGGAGCTGGATTATGTAGATTTATTATTAAAAGCAAATGGAAACATGTTACATGCTGTGTAACTGAAAACAGTAAGGCCTGTAGGTTCAGCCCAATGCTTATAAAGTGGCCTGCCATAGTTAACTCTTGTAAAATAGAAATTGTAATGGAATCATTTAAAGCAGGAACACCAACTTATGCCCATCTACCAGCAACTATGAAAATGTTGTCATATGGCAGACTGTTAGAACAGAAAAAAGGCTCAGCAATATACATTGCAGCACATATTCTTTCATATGCCTAATGCAATAAGGCTTTAATGGTTAATTCATTGTTTTTATAGTATTTCTTGATAGGAGAAATCTAAGAATGTACCCTCGTTTTTGCTGACCTACTTTGTACATATTGTCACAGAATTAATAAGTGTTGTATATAATCAATCTTTGAAGGAGTGTCCTAAAATAAATAGTTGCAAAATCAAAGTAGAATCACACAGTATGTTTTTCCTTTTAATAATTTTGTTAGCTGACATGCTGATAATACATACATTCACAGACAAAAGTAAAGGTGGTGCTGAAGGAAGAAGTGTTGGTGGAAAAGTGGTCACATAAGGAAGTCCTTGCTGGGTTTTGATTTCTGCAAAAATATATTTTGTTTTACTTACACCTCTACTCTTTCAGAGTCATACCCTAGTCAAGTGCATCTCAAACAAATATAACTAGTGGTATGAAGTAACTATTGGGTATATTGAAAAAGTGGAAACTTAGATTAGAGTAGATATAAGGAAGAAAATATTCTGAGGATAATGAGAACTGGAACAGGTTGACCAAATAAGTTGTGGATGTCAAACCATTCGAGGGGCTCTAAGTCAGGTTGGATGGGGCTTCAAGCATCCTGGTCTAGTGGAAAATGCCCATCTCCAAAGCAGAGGGATTGGAACTAAACAGTCATTAAGGTTCCTTCCAAACCAAACCAAAATGAAAAGGAGAAAATCAAATCTACAAATGATGGATAGGTAGAATAAGTTTTGGAAATGAGCTTAATTGGTATACAAAAAAAGGCAGGGAAAAGATGTTTTAAAATGAGTGGGAAAAATATTAAGTAGGAAAATACAAGGGTGAAAAGCACTGGGAAAGGGAAAAAAACCCCAACTTTGAAATTAATGTTTCACAATTTATTACCTTTAATTTGATATATTCTGTATTTTCCAAATTTTCAGTAAAAAGACAAAGTCTGCAAAAGGCATATATGCCAACATTATTACTATTACACACTCCAAAATAAAATGAATTTTTGTATGTCATGGGAGAGCCAGAACATAACATACAGGTCACCAGAATGGGCTAAATAGCTCAGCAATGGACACCAAACAACACTTTATGGCTTGCCTCATCACCTTTGTTTTTATTTTTAAATATTAATGTCTATCAGAGCCCTTTATAAACAGCTGGGTTCCACCTTTTGTTTGAATGAATGGTGGTGCTAAAATGTGTACAATCCAATGAAATATTTTCCTTGCTTTCATCAGATTGTTAAGGTGTATCTGCTTAAAACAGTCTCAAAAAGAAAGGTAATGAGTTGAGAAAACTAGTTTGTAAGACTGACTATAAACTTTCTTCAAGAGATATGGCAAAATAAGAAGAATTTGGTTACTAGTTGGCTAACATCAAACTAACAATATGTTTATACTATCATTTTTTATTTTAGTCAATAAGAAATGTTCTTTTTCTACTTGTCTCAAGAGATGAAGGAAAAATTTCCCTTCTTCTTGCATGGTGTACAAGTATCTGCAGTGTAAACAATGACTTAAACACCAAGAATCATTTGGAACTGTAAATCCTTTTATTAATTATGGAAAATATCACTGCAAAAGTGTGTTATAAATTAATATAATGACATTTTTTGAACTTTCATTACTACTGTTACCGTTGAGAGCTTATTATATGAATTTATCATATAATAGCTGACTCTATCACAAATACAGTATTGAACATCAAATTTATATCAGTCCTGTCCAGGCAGGAATTATGCCATAATTGCATTACAGAATATAAATGTTAACCTGGAAGGAGGCAATTTAAATTTATGTTTTAGTTTGTGAGGAGGTGAAATATTTATTTGTTTATTTTACTGAAGTGTTGTTAGAAATCACATTTTTATTGTTACATTGTTACAAGTTTTCTGTTTGATGTTTAACAGGTATAGATAATCCCTTTTGACAAGTACAAGAAGTGCTTTAGAGCAAAGCATGTTAATAATATTCATATTTTTACACAAAGGTGTTTTTATATGCTATACAATATAATCATATTGACAAATAACCAATCCCTGCAATTCATCACATTTCTTCTCAAACATAGAAAATGTGTATGTGTTTGCTAGAACATGCAGGTGACTGTGCCTGAAAGAGGATAAAGACAGGGAAATACAGCAAATAACACTTTAGCTGAGGTGTAACTACACTCATTCCTGCACAATTAATGGACCCATCTGTGGTATCTGTGATATGTGATATGGCTTTGCTGTAGAAGGTGCCCTCATGTTACTACTGAAATTTTGGGATAAGCCATCTAATGATGCAAAACTAGACTTTGCAATGATTTAAAGGTGTTAATCTGTGCAAAAAATTTAATTAGAGAAGAAATGCCAAATCTTTAGTTTTGGCTGAAATCTGGCCTCTATATGTTTGCATTTAGTATTTTACTTTGTTCAAATTAGCAATTAATTACACCCTTATTTTCTGTGGTAACCTAGCAGAAGAATTCTTCTAACTCCATGCTAATTCACTGAGACAACATGACTCAGGAAGAAGCATGTCAGTTGATTCTATCATGTTACTTACTGCTGCTTCCTTGTGGATTCAATATATCAAATGACTTTTTCCTAAGATTAGTTATATAAATCACTGTTTCTAAGATGACAAATGTAATATAAAATTTTCTTTCAAAGTTTTAATAACCTGAAATTCCTCTCTTTCTGCAATACTTACTTTAAACTACCTTGTTTTGAAATTGTTTTAGTGTCAAACAAGCATGAAGACACAAGTCCAGAATTTTATGAAGTTCAAATAGTTTCAGCTGTATAGTTTAAATCCATTAAAAACAGAAAGAATACTTGAAAAGGACAAGATAGGGTTAGAATGAGATCTTGTGGAAACTGGTAGAACATGCAATTAGCAGATTGCAAAATCCACAGAACAGAATTGGGGAGTGTAGAGAGCAGGGAGTAATAAAGCAAGAGTTTTGAAAAAGATAGAATACTGCTAATTTCAGTGCCAAGCACACTTCTGTTGACTGCAATTAAATGGAGTCAAGATTATCGCTACTGAATATGATCTCTTAAATCTGAAAAACTTCTGAGAGTAAACATGCTTTGAATTTGGAGGGTTTGGACTATTTTCTTAAGTCAAAATTGAGAGAGAGCATAGTGGAAAAATGTGTTTAGAACTGAATGTGAAAATGGGTGTAGAGTTTAAAGATTTTATTATATATCTTGCCTGAGGAAATTTGATTGGAGAAAGTAATTTCTTGACTTATCAACAACTATAATTTGCAATTTATGCCTAAATAGCATCAAATTGCTTTTAGTCAATATATAGTTATGTTGTCATTACAATCTTGAAAAAAAGCACTAGAGAAACCATTTCATGAGGTCAGTTTGAACAATAATAGAAAATATTCATTTAAAAATAATTGCCTCTAGATAAAAAGAGTAACTTCTGCTTGCATGTTAATAAACAGGAATTACATTTGATATTAAATAATATGCAATTAAAGCAGATCTGAAAGCAGATGAGATTTTCCATTCATAAAATCTTTTAATCATGATGTGACACTTAGAACCTGGATAGCTTTTTTGGCAATCTAATGTAATAGTTAAGATACCTATAATAGTCTAGGTAAGTGCTTTGTCCCTCATTACAGTTGTAAAGGTCCTTTACAAGAGAGTAGAGCAGATTATGGCTATACTGCATATTCCTCTAGCCTCCAAGAAGGTATCCATTTCCTTTTAGGCAGGAGATGCTGTGTTAATTGCAGCTGAGAGGAAGGATGTTTTAGGCCAGCTCTAACATAGTTTGATCCAAAGGACCATTATACACTTCATGGGGACATGAAGAGCAAAACTCACAAGAATTCAAGATCCAAGTACATCTGCGACATAATAACATGAACTGTCACACAGTTTACCATTTGATTTGCTTTGTTAGTTTCTCTGGAGATATCATTAACATAGAATAAACTTGTGTGACTGCAGTAAATCTTTTCTTAGTGGTTGTAGTCACTATAGCACACATACTTAATAACAGGGCTCCGCCAAATCTTGTGTATCACTATATTTCTCTGTAGCAGATGTTATAAATCATTTTATCAAGTCACTATTTATTGGGTGTTCCACCTTCATGCATGACCTTCATTTTATCACCTTGATACCACAGTACTGTCAGAGTGTACTTTTAGCAAGAGCTGATACTTGGAGTAAGAAGAACTCTGTGTCTGTTAACATGGTGACACCAAAAGATCTGTTCTTTGCTAGTTTTGTACCTTCTTGTCCACCTTATTGCCAGTGATGATAAATTGCATGGAACCCCTTTTGCCACACATGGAGGCCATGGAGAAGCTCTGCATAATTCTTTTAGTGGTCATTATGAGACAGAGGTGCCATTTGTCTGGTTTTCTGATACCATAGCTTTACTCTCATACAAAGCAGTGCCTGTCCTGGCAGCACTTGTTGATGAAGCTGTTCCTTTCCTCTGATGTTACAGTTGGAGGGATTCCTTTCAATGAAAAGTTATGTGCCTTCTTGCTTTTTATGCAAAAAATAATTAACACCTTCAATTATCATGTCTTATCCAAAGACAAAAAGATAAAGCTAAAAAGGAGCGGGGGCAGGGGAGAAAACTGAATTTTGTTCTGTTTTATTTCATAAACTTACAGGTGGATATGAATGAAAAGAGTCACTTGAGGTGAAGGCTCAGGGATCTTCACTTCAGCTGATCTGATCTGCCCTGAGGCTGTTGGGTGACAACACAATCAGAATCACAGGTGACAAGCATCATCCACTCCCATGTATTCATTCTAAATATGAACAAATAATGGTTTTCCAAATTCTCTCAGGTTTGTAAAGCATTTTCAGTAATACAAATAATGTTCCTTCCTAATAACATATTTCAATACAGGAATTTTCTATAGATTGTAATTTTCTCATGCTAGAAAGCATAACTACAGTTATTATGCTGGGAAATTAAGATATGAATACAATGTTATCTATTGAATTTCTTTAAATTAGGAAAGATAATTATCTCAAAATTAATTGCCCATTTTTTTTTATCTCTTCTGTTACATGACATTGATATTCGTCTCTCTTAATATTACAGTTTGTTTTCTGGTAGCACAAAATTTGACTGTCAAAGTGTGTACAGTGTGTCAGTTATTCCCTTCCCTAGTTATTGATCTTTGAGAATTTCTGAGCTTCCTGCTACACAAGACAATTACAGAACTGTGCCATATGCTTTATGCATATGCCAAGCATTCTGAAGAAGTGCTCAGTGTTGTGCTCTGCAGATCTGTGCAGAAAGTGTTACTCTGAGACTTGTGCAAATTATTACAGCTGAAAAAAAAAAAAGGTCTTTTAATTACAAAACAATAATGGAGCTGTGTTGGGCTTCTTCAGGAAAGTCTGAGACAGATGTTTGTGCAGTGGAAGCCAGTTACTAATTGATAGAATTAGCCCTGCCCTGCAAGCTGCTCCCAGCATGTGGACCCCATTGCTTTCAGCTGGACTCTGCAAGGGCACAGTGCTTCCAGCCAGATGGACCACTTTGCAGGGTCAGAGATTAACCTTACCATTTGAGAGAGAAAAAAAAAGTGACACAGGTACTTCAGACTTCCAACCTTCAATGCAGTTATTTTTTGTATTGTTATCATGTGAAAACTGCCCAGAATTTGGTGGTATTTTATTCAGGACATTAAGACCCAGATCCTCAAATAATAAGTCTTCACTATGAGGTGAAATGAAATGTAACTAGTTATCAAATTCTCACTGAAATATAGAGTGGATTGAGGATTAAAACCTATATCTCTTTTTTATGCTGTAAAAAATATGTGACAGTGGTTGGATGGTCAATTTAGTGTCTGCTAAGGCTTATTCTCTAAAAGCAGATTACATTGTCTATGAACATTGTCTATGATGAAGAAAGGCACAGTAGACAGTCTGAAAATCCTTGAACTGACAGAAATACTCACAGTAGAATCACGGCACTCTTGCTTATAGTGAAGGTCCTCTGAGGCCAGTTCAAGGGAGGAGCATGCAAAGAAGTTTTAGGTTTGACTCCCAGATAAGAGAATAGCACAGTATTCCGTTTATATGTCCATGTCCACATTGCAATAATCCTTCACTGGTAAGACTCTGGCAATGTGCAAATCACACTGTGCAGATTGACAATTTTATTCTAAAATATGCAGGAAACAGTAACCAGAAAATATCAGCTGTTATAAAACAGGTACATCTTCCTTAACAGTGGAAAAAAAAAAAAAAACAAACAAACCCACCCTAAATACTAGACACTAACAAACACCTCAAAACAGCCCAGAAAAATAAAATTGAAAAAAAAAACCCAAACCATTCTATTATGATCTGATTTGTATGTGATTTATTCTTGATTTTATATTACCATTTAGATTCTGTAAGGTAGAACCTAAAACACTAGAAAAAACAGACATCATAAAAATATTCTGAAAAATAAGGTGAAAAAATTAAAGGTATAAGATGATTTAACCATAAAGGAAGAATATTAGATCTTTTCATACAGGCTAGTATTCAAGCATTAATTGGTCACCTATGGTCATTTGATCTATTCTAATCAAAATTTCATGTCTAATTATGACTTTTAGTTTAACAAAATATAAATGATTTTCATATAGTTCTTGAGGCCTTGATATCACTGAATGTCCTAAGGTGACTTTATGATGCTTGTATCCCCCAGTCTGTTCTGTTTATGCTGGATATTATATTCTGCATGTTTAAAACTGGTTCTAAAAGTGAAAAAGAAGGAAAAAAGCTCACAATTTGTTTTCAGAAACTGCACTTGCTCCCCGGAATTCTCTCTCACGGACTGTGATGTCTGCATCACAGATAGCAGGAGAGAGATCTCCTTTGCTTCTTAGATTTTTTTAACTAACTGAAGCAGAGAAGTCCCCCACACTGTGGCTTTTGTTTTTTTCTTCAACTAATTAACCCTGCTCTGGACTAAAAACCCAGAAAAACACCAGGAGCTCATGCCTGTGGCCCACCAGAGACTGGGACATGGCATTTTCCAGAGAAGGAAAAACTGATTAGAGACTAAGCAAACTGAGCTGCACACCACAAAAAGAACTTTCTAAATTTGCCATCTCTTCAGAACAGTAAGAAGTTTTATTGTTTTATGTTTTTCATTTCTTATGCTTGTTAATACTTTGCTTGTTAAATAAACAGGTTTTTTCCACTTTTCTCCAAAAAATTGTCCCAAACCAGTTAGGGGAGGGGCCACTTAATTCTGCTTTCTAGAAGGACCCCTTTAGAAGTTTCCTCCCAAATCTGCCCTAAACCAAACTATTCCCATTTATTAGAACAACCAATAAGCCCTCTCCTTCTCTAGAGAAGAATAGAATAATATGGTTTAGGAGAGTCATCCAAAGGACATATAGTCCAAATCCTTTTCCTGGTGCCTTGATCATGGACAAGCTTGATATCCCCCCTCAAATATAAAGCTCTGTCAATGGCCTCAGCAACATAAGCAGAGACTCTCTTCCCTCTTTGAGAAAGCTGAATCCTATCTGACACCAGCAGACCTGATGCCTTGTAGGCCATGTCATTATTAAGACCTAAAAATTGTGGTGGCAGCACCAGCCACAGGGCCATACCTTAATAGACTGGGTCCATCTGTGCCTTCCAGTGTCACTGTCTGCAGCTGGAGGATAGAGAAAAATCACCTGTGCTCCAGATTCCCATACCAATCATCCCAAGGACCTGAAATCCTTTTTGATCACACTTGACCACACACTGCAGTTTCATCACCACCTACACGGAAGAACAATGATGGGTAATAGTACAAGCCTGTGCCAGGCTAGGGAGTTTCCTGGTGGTAGCCTTACCCCAGGTCCAGGGAGGCAGGAGACTTCCCTAACAGAAATATCTCTCTGAATGCTCTGTTCCCCTCAGAAGAGAGTTGCATATAACTATAACCTGTCTTTTCTTGCCTCTGCAAGGCATGGGATGGGCTTTTCTGACTTTGGCAACAACTCTGGTGCAGAGGCACTGTCATCAATATCATTCATTGATTGGCCTTCCCCATCCAGATCCCCACCACTGTAGCAGAGATGCAGCTGAGAAGGTGAGGTGAGCAAGAAGAGGGTTCACCTGCTGTCCTGAGCATGGGATTGACTTCATTCATTCCAGTCCTATAAGCTTCCACCTTCTGCCTGGTGAGAGGATGATATTGGATCCCCTCGATATGGATTTTCTGGTGGCTGTCCCTGTTTCTGTTCCAGGGAGGGCAGCACGTGTTTCTACCAGCCAAACTCTTTTTCAGTATCCCTGACACTTTTACCTTTTTATTTCCTCTCATAAATCAGCCACCAGAACAAATCCTTACTCTATTTATTCTGTAAAACAGAAGTGTTTTTGGGCAAGAAATTTTCCCACCCACTGCAGTAACATATATGTTACTCAGTGCTACAAGATTTTATGAGTTTCATTATGTTTGCATATAGCACCTTGATCTGTGTAAAATTTTCTAGCTTTATTAGTTCTACTTCAGTCCAGTTACTGGTTTTATTGGCAGGTTTCATGTATAATCTTGATTTGTATGTGTGGTGGTTTAATCAGAAAATATAATGGATAAAAAGGTAAGGAAATAATTCATGTCACC
>WEIU01012257.1:64174-85059 GCA_013389925.1 Aegithalos caudatus | reverse complement strand
ATAAGTAACTACGTGTTACGGGCAAAGTCCTGTTTGTTTTCAAAGCCACTCTTTCAGTTTCTCTCTCTAAGTGTGGTTTTCTTGGTATAATTTAAACAACTTAAACCTGGCTGCTTGTTTCCACTCTATTTTCACTCCCCCTTTGTTTGCATGGGTGTATCTATTTGAACAGACATAAAACAGGCTAGGCTGTTGAAATGATTCAGGATAATGAAAAAAAAATACAGTTTCATTACAGATTTCAACAAACACACTGAAAGTATTGCCATATAGGAAGCTTTTGCAAGTGTCCGTGAGGAAGCAATGAACTGTACCACAGTAAAAATGATTCTTATTTTGGCATTGCTACAAAGGAAAACACACTGGGTTTTTATACCCTGGTACATGCACAGGCATTTCTGTGCGTAATCAATGTAGTGTTGTGGGAATGGATGATGGAATTGAGAGCTTTATAAATCTGACTCATAGCATTGAGTAGATTGACTAAGATTTAAAATATTCTATTTTGAAGGTTATCTCTGAGGCAAATAACAGCACAGACACTTAAGCCTGTTAAACACTGCTTGATTGGAATTCCCACCATCCCTACAGGGGATACTTTACTATATTGGTTAATGACTGATTTTATAGCTGACCTTTATATATTGTTACAGCCATTTCATTTTAGACTTTGGGTATTTTTAATAAGATTAACACTTTAATATTAAATTATTCTAAATGAAATAATGCTAATTCTAACAAGCAAAATTCAAAATGGTGAAAATATGTTATTTTCTAGGAAAAAAGTCCTGCTTTTCCATGGGACTGGCATGTTATTTTATCCCTTACCTGCATTTGTTTGGAGTTCTTATTTAAGTTGTTTGTCTGAGATAACGGTCACTGGCTTCTTGTCTTAACTTTCATACTTAGTTACTAGGTAATAAAATGTGTAATAGGATGTAGTTTGACCCAATGGCGTCTTCCAGCCTTGTGTTTCTAAGTATTCTAAGCTACTGTGTTTATTTCTAATACATTCCGATGACTTCTTAAAGTTATGCAATTTAGGTAGGGAAGAATTGATTTCCTGCAGGAGGATGGTCTAGAAATCTAGTAGTACACAAAGCATGCAAGAATTGTTAGCTGAGTGCAATATCATGTCTTTTCTTTAACATGGGGTTGCATGGTGTTATTCAGTTTTTGTTTTATGGGAAAAACAATCTCCACAAATGCAATTGCTAGTCCTAAACTGTTTTTTAAATACAGAAGAAACAGAAATTGACATCTATAATAAATTTGAAAGTACTTAAATTCTATGAGAGGTATTAATTTTTATGGCTTCTCACTAGGTACTTTTTAAAATTAGGAACACAAAATAGTGAGCTTAGTTAAATCTTCTGATTGTTGTATAGTCTGAACTTGTAGAAGTAAGTATGAGAGACTTGTTTGTGATTCAGGGTGTCATAAATCAAAATAAAGAAAGAAGAAACAGTTTTCTTCCCACAAGACATTTTGCTTTCCTTATGAGAAACAAGCTGGTTTTAATTGCTTTTAAAAAATCTGAAACTAACTGCCCCAGTGGATTTTCTGTGCATAACACACCCACATGCAACAGAAGCAAAATTTAACCAGTGACACACTAATTCAGTTTCCAAGCTGATGGGGCATTTTCTATGTGTATATTTATGTACACATAAGACATAAATATAATGAAATTGCTATCTAATACCCTTATAAAGGTGAGGTTGCAGAAACTTGGAAATAACTGGTGTGGTACAGCAGTAAAGTAGCACAGGAGTATACTGGAAATATACTACTAGAGGTGCCTGTACAACAGTGAGGCTTAAACCTTTTTCCAGAGTTTCCCATGGAAACATGGAAAAAGCCTCCCGCAGAATCTCTTCTGAAAAACAAAATATTAGAAGATGAGTAAGGAAAGTTTCATCTGTATAATAAGATAGTCTAGACTAGGGGTATGTTTGCATGCCCTTTTTTTTTCTGTCCCCAAAGAGGCTGGATTTAAGATGCATCTCCTCACTGGCCTACTGTTCAACGCTACCAACTGAGTAGCTGGGAGAAGTGGAAGTGTGCTTGTGGAATCATGGGAGTGGGGAGTCCTGGGAAATTTATAAATGGATAGGGCTTCTGAGAAGAAAGTAATACAGTGTAGAGCTACTTTAAAACACTTCTGAAATAGTTTGAAATTTTTTACTTTGGTCTGGCAGGAGTGCAAGCTGCTGTGTTGTGCCTCTGATGTAATTTTCCAAAATATTTTCTGACTTAATTTTAGTCAAGTCAATAGATGAATGTCTAATTGCAGGTATGGGACATTGACACTGAGATTTTGTTCTTTGCAGACTTTGTTCATGACATTAATGTAACAGATATTGTTCCTGGCACCAATGGAAGTAACAAAGGTAAGAATCACTTATGGTACTGTGTTTCTAGTTTTGGGGTGGGAGTTTAAAGGAAATCATCGTGTTTCAATGTCTAAATATGTTCCAGTTTTAAAGTATATATCATAAGTTCTAACTATATGTTTCTTACAAAACTAATTTTCTGTCTGGGATTTGTACTTCCACAAATAACCACACATTGGAGATCTGAATAACTGGGGAAGTAAAAATAAGTTTAAAAAGTGGAGGTGAGATTAAGTATTAAAAAACCAGTTACAAGTTTCTGGATGCCCAGATACATCCTCCTTAAAAGCCTGACTGTTAACTTTTAACAGCAGTTTCACAATGAGGAATTGCCTTAAGGAATTTTAATTTTCACACCATAAATTTTTGGCGCCTTAGTTCTGTTTACTGTTTAAAATCTTGACTGGGGCAGCTTTACTACTCACAAGCTCTTCAGCAAGATTATTTTTTAAAAACATTGTGTAAGAACAACTTTCTTGATGCTGAGTGCAAAAAAGAAACAAGTGTCAGGCTACTTGAGCCTCCGCTTGTGTTTTTTGAAGAGTCTGACATTTGCACAACTAAGAGAAGAAAATGCAGTCAACTATGAGCATAGATCTGTTCCAAGTTCTGAAGTAGGCAGAATAATGTAAAATAGAGGAGCAAAGCAAAGCAGGCATTGTCAACCCCTGAATTTTTTCTGCCTCTGTAACAGTGACTGAATCTGTACTGCTTTCTTAGGAAGCAGAAAGCTTTCTCTATCCTGAGTACGTGAGGAATGAGGAAACATACCACTACCAGCTGGGTAGCTGTGTGTAACACTAGCTGCAGCTGTCTTCTGGAGAGCAGATGTTGGAGTCAGGCAAAGGAGTTGAGAAATAATTCTGCAAACCCGTTGATTTGCATTTGAGCTAGTGTTGAATCCTGCTCATCTAACAGTCCTTACCAGCTAGGCAACAATTTGTGCTCTCTCCTGCTTCTGCTGTTCTCTCCCATGCTTATGCAGTAGGGGGTATAACCTGGAGGCAAAGTAGACAATATTCCACTCTACCCTCCACCAACTAGAAGATTTAAAGCAGCTGCTACACAAAATTGAGGTCTGCCAAATGTTCAAGTGACTCTTGACAGGACATTCATGGCTACCAACGAGATCAGTAAGAACAAAAGCATTTTTCAAGGTTTGTGAAACAATCCTCTTTTAGACAAGGAATTTGTCAGAATGCTTTTTACGCCTTTGCCTTTTTGACAGAACAGGAATGCAGACAGTGTAGGATAGTGGCAATAGAGTATTGTGGGATGCCAAGATTTTAAATGAGATATTATGAGAACAATAAGTTTTATATTTCAACATAGAGCTGGATTCATAGGCATGTGTTCCTCAGAGGGTCTTTTTGGTTGATTTTGTTCTAGTGACATGTTCAGGTGCTGCCATTGTATGACATTCTCTCTTAGCAGTGTTACTGGAGCACATCTTAAATTTGTTGTGTTGTGTCTGGCAGTGATGTACTTGCTCCTGTCATGGCACGAAGATGGCATGAGTGTTTTTGTTCAGTGTATAACTGAACAAACAACCTGCCAGTTGTTAACAGTAGCTTTCTTGTAATCCTTTGTTTGTTTGTAGAGCAATTTACAGTAATTCAGACTCTTCTGTACAGAGGTGCACTTGCATTTTGGTTGATAACTTCCTGAAGTGTGCAGGGACAGATTAGGTTGCTAAATAGCTAGATGCAGGGGAACGTTGGTATGACTTGATTCCAGCAGGTGCACATAGGCACTGGACAGACCTGGTTATAGGTATGTGACCTTGAGGGATGATCCTATGTGACAAGTTGGGCTTCAGATAAATTATCATCTTTGTCATGCTCAACTGGAAGAACTTGTACCACTGTCAGATTAGAGTGCAAGGTGCCTAGCAGTGGAATCTTATCAATGAATTCCTGATTAAAAAAAACAAATAGAAGTTAGGAACTGAGGTACTGAACATTTCACTTGAGCAGTCCTCAGTAGGTAAAACACACAAGCAATTGTGGGATCTTGGCTGTGGATATTCTGTGCAAGTAAAACCCTTTTCAACTGAGGGTATTTTTCTTTTCCTTTCTTCCAGTCATTTGTCCAAGTGCTGCTGGTGATCACCCACCACAGAACAGGAGTTTGATGTTCTCTTCTGGCAACAGAACAGGGTTTGAACTCTTTGAGGAATGGTGGGACAAGTCACAAACAGTACCACTTTATCTGATTGCAGTTCTTCTACCCCTGCTAAATCTGAAGTCTCCATCCTTCTTTGCGAAGTTTAATGTCCTAGGTAGGTAACAAATACTACTAAGGTATTGGTTCACTGTGACTGAAGTGTGTAGAAGACAGTGAAAACTACTCTAGTGAGTGGAATCATAAAATGTTTTAGGATGGAAAGGTTATTGAGTCCAACTGTTAACACTGTCAAGTACACCACTAAGCCATGTCCATAAGTGTTATATCTGCACATTTTTTAACACATCTAGGGATGGTGACTCAATCATTTCTTTGGACAGCCTGTTCCAATGCTTGATAACCCTTTCTGAGAGGAATATTTTCAAAAATCTGAACATTCCCTGGCACAGCTTAAGGCCGTATCCTCTCATCCTGTCAGTGGTTGCCTGGGAGAGAAGAGACCAAGCCTCACCTGGCTACAGCTTCCTTTCAGGCACTTGTGGAGAATGATAAGGTCACCCCTGAGATTTCCTTCTCTGGACCAAACACCTCCAGCTCCCTCAGCCACTCCTCATAGAACTTGTGCTCCTGACCCTTCGTTAGCTTCATTTCTGTTCCCTAGACACTTCCAGCATCTCAATGTCATCCTTGTCTTGAGGGGCTCAGAACTGGCAGTATTCATGTCACAGGGGCAGCCTCATCAGTGCTGAGTTCAGGGGGGACAATCCCTGCCCTGCTCCTGCTGCCCACACCATTGCTGATCCAGGCCAGGATGCCATTGGCCTTTTTGGCCAGTGTCAGCACATTGTCAGCCCATGTTCAGCTACTGTCAACCAGCACATCCAGGTCCTTTTCCATGAGACAGCTTTCCAGCCACTGTTCCACTATTTTGCTGGCAGCCCATACTGTGCCTCGAAGTGGGTTGTCAGTTGATTTATTAACCCCACAGGCTTTGTGTGCTGCTTTGCTTGAATATTACAGGTAATAAAAAGTTCATTTTTCTTCCTTTCTCTTGATACTACTGTTATTATTATTATTATTAGTAGTAGTAGTAGTAATAATAATAATAATAATAATAATCCTGTGAAACAAATTCCATTACATCCACAACAGATTTTCCCAGATAGTTCTGTGCATACTGCTGTGCAGCATTTGATACATACTACCTTGGTATAGTCAGGCATACTCTTCCTCCTCTGGTAAACATTTCAAACCAACAGTTGCTTCTGATCTGAAGTAATTTTCAATCAGTTGTGATTAATTAATCACAACATCAGTCAGTCAGTATGACCTGCTGCTGTTCTTTGTCACAACTTCCAATATTGTGGACTCTTCTGTCCTGCAGAGGAAACAATTTTGACTTCCTGCTTGCCTGTCTGGAGGTAGAAGGCCAAGGTGGGTGGGGCTGGTAAAGTGAGTAAAGACCACACAGGGATGTGGGTACTTATACTGCTTCTGTGCAAATGTGTGCACTTTATGTAGGTAGATAAAACAATAGCAATTAAAAAAACAGAATATTATTTACTCATCTCTTCAGTAGATTATTATGTAATTCAGAAGCTGTTCAAAATTGCCTTAAGTTTTGTAAACCTTGAAGTTTGTAGGGCAAGAAGAAATGGAAGGGAATTTTGAGATACTGAAATTTATCTCAGTAGAGTTTTACTTATCTTGATACCCATGGAAACAGAAGTCATTACGAAACTACAGAATATTTTAACTGGTCTTCATGTACAGAACCTTTTCCTAATTTCTTTTCTTAATTTCAGCAACAGGAATAACATGGTACTTTCTCTGCTGTCACCCAACACCTGGGCAATATTAAACTTGCTCGAAGTTTACATTGTGTGCATGTACATTATGTTTTCTCTTTCATGTATAAGAGAAGTGAGGAAAAAGTGTAAACCTAGTTTTCTGTTGGGAATGAATAGCAGATGTTTGACTACTAGTAGCTAGATGGGTCGAGCAGAAATGAAACCCTGCATAAATGCTTTCTACTATATCATTTGGTATTTATCTGGCTCTTGTTTTTCTCCAGGTACAGTTTCAGTTGTCTACTTAGTTTTTCTGGTTACAGTAAAGGCTGCTCATCTAGGAATACACTTAGAATTCAACTGGGTTACAGAGAATGAATTTTTTGTACCAGGTAAGATAGTTCAAATGTAGTAACAAAGTATGTATTTGGTGAGTTTAAGATTTTTTTTTCTCATTTACATTTTAACACGTCTGATACGTAAATAAAGTGAGAAGATGCTGTCTGATGTTGCAAGTAGAGGAAAGATCCCTCTGGACAAAGTGGCAAGGAATCCCTTGCCCAGTGATGCTCCTTAGTTAAAAGACAGTATCAACAATGGAGAAAGGGAGGAGTGCCTATCAGAGGAATCTTCAACATATCTCTTGACAGAGAACTTGCCATAGTCCTGTTTCACTTATGTTATTTTAAGTTCTGGTTGCACCAGTTTTAGATCATGGCTGTTTCAGTAGCAATTAAAAATTACAAACTATAGACAGATGACTGTTAAAGATGATTTAGGTTCCCCACACACTGTTTTGCTTAAATGAAATAGCTCATTCACCATAATCTGCAAGTACAGTTTTCCTGTACTTGCTGGTCTCTCTCAAGTTTTAGGCCCTAGTCTTAGTTGCTCTTCTCTTTCAAACACTCATTAGCTACTTTTGTCCCATCAGTACCTATCAGTATGTTTTTATTTTCTTGAAAGTTATTTGATGGCCATTTGTTCTTTCCAAGTTACTGTTAAAATTACTCTGTGAGATGCCATATTCATAAACAAGTGGCGTTTGGTACTACTTGAACAGATAGCCTAAAGAGATCCATTTCTTTTTTAAGAAACCTGGAATATGAGAATGAGGGTTAGGTCCTAGCTGTTTTTTCCCCATCCTTTACAAGCAAAATTTTATGACAAGTTAGCTCCAGGAAGCCGTGTCCTGTACATTAGAATAGTATCACTTCTTCTATTCTTAGAAACAAACGAGAAAAATGAGTTAAAATGACACACATGCTTGAGAAGTAGAGCACCCAATAGTTTGATTAATTTGGCAAAAACTCCTAGTACTGCTACGAGATAGACAAAGCATGTAGCTAATGCTTACAATTACATCTACTAAGAGATTCTGAAACTCTCAGTTTGCTTTCTATTATTGAGATTGAAGTAGTGGATAAGAAATAAGCCCAGAAGTTGAGCCCAGAAGTCATTTGCACTCAATTCTGTCAGTAGCACATCATGGTAATGAGGTATTGAAAGTACAGTGAAGCCAGCTCTAGGGAAAGCTTATTCTTTCAGTCTGGATAAGCCCTCCATTACTTGCCTGGGGTGTGTTTACCTTCCTACTTCATTGCACTTTACAGAAGTCTGTTTTAAATATGTTTGCATGGAGCTCTCTGTGGTTTGTTCTGTAAGGGTTTGTGAACCTCTGAAGAGTGTTGTGCTATACTCCTGGATGCTTCTCAGAAGCTGAGCTACCTTAGGGGTCTCTAATTGCAGTTAGCACTCTGAAGAGTAAATACATTCTCAGTTAATACCAACTACAATGGTGCTTTAATCATGTTACAAATTTGTGAATTCCTAGACCATTTGCAGCAATTCCAGGACCACCATATTGTGAACATCTTTTGAGTATTAAAAGAAGCAGAGCAATGCTATTCCCATGGAGGCAAGAAAGAAATTTTTCACATACATGCTGTGAAGCATGATAAGAAATTGCTCTGCCTTTCTTTATGCCCTGGCTTGTAATCAGAATCTCTTAAATATCTACAGATGTAATTTTTCTTCTGGTAACATAAGTGACTTCTTAATAATTAAAAGTTCTTACAGGATAAATGATTCCTTCCCTCCATCCCCTTCTTCGGGAACCTGTAGGTATACAGCCTCACCACTGTCAATTCCAATTTTACAAATTATTTCCAGTTGAACAGTTGAGGAGCAGAAAACCTTGTATGTGTCAATCTTAAAGTAACCTAGTAATCAATGATGGTTGGAATCTATCAGAGAAGCCTTGCTGGAAAATGTATTCTATAGCAACTACTCTCTGCATGCATTTTGTACTTCCTGATTAAGTATCTGTTGGCTATAGTCAAAGTTGATAGATTGTCCCATTTCAGGGTGGAGATTCATGAGTTTGCCAGTACCCTCCAGAGCAGTGTATGTCATCTGTGTTTTGGCATTGTTTGTTTCAAAGAAGCAATTTAAAAAAAACATTTCTTTTTTTCTTCATTTAGAGTTTAGAATTCTGTTCCCTCAGCTCACAGGGGTTCTAACACTTGCCTTCTTCATCCACAATTGTGTCATCACACTTCTTCAGAATAACAAGAATCAAGAAAACAATGTAAGTTAACTTTGCAAGACTGTGTTCATTTATATCTAGATTGCCAGACAACAGTAATTTTTTCCTGTGATTTGATTTAAAAAAAGTTACGCATTCTTTTCCTTGCTATGAGGGAGTAACAGATAAATTAAAAATTCATTCACATAAAAGCCCTGAGGAATGCCCTAGACTTACTTTTGGTCAAGCTGATATTAAATGGCCAAATTGCACACAAGAGGCAGATGACTTGACAGTGTTGTAGAACTCAATGAAAATTGACCAATTTTAGAATGAAAAATGATGGGAAATGTTTGGTACAGGACTGATTTTAACAGAATCCTGAACAGGAGTTTTGGGGTCTAGGTAACAAAAAGAGTTGCTTCAGTAGTTTTGTCTCACAAGCCTAGTCAAAGTCTGTAGAAATTTGGCACAATTTAGGAAATCCTGCAAGTTGAAGCCTGGATCAGGAGGCTTTGTCATATATAGTCTTTGGACTGGTGCTTTGCTCCTGAAAAAGATAAGCAGTGTTCCTCCAGATGGAACTGTGTTTTGTTAATATCTTCCCATTATAAAATACCAAATGGAGTAAACACGATACATAGGGTCTGAGAGTAACTTTTACTCTAATTATTTTATTTTTTTTCCTCCCTGCTTCCAAGGATTTTTGTCCAGCCTCTTTAAAACGTTAGCTGTAATGGTACCTACAATAGCAGGTATATAAAATATAAAAATATTTTGAAATACTCGCTGTATGGAAAACTGGTATGAAATCACAGAATCCCAGAATGCTTGAGGTTGTAAGGAACCTCTGGATGTCATCCTGTCCCCCTCAATCAGTGTCATTAAGAGCCAGATGCCTATACAGCACATCAGATAAAATACATCAGATTTGATTATTTGACAGTGAAGTGCCGATTACATGCCAATGCAATGAGATGACTTCTGAGGCTTTGTACCTGTGAATCAAGACTAGCTTGTGAATGGCCCTATCTGCAAAGGAGTCATGAATTCTCTGCTTCTGGGGGCTTAAGGCTTCTCAGAAATTAGTTTAACAGCTGGGGGTCTGGACAAAGAAAGCTAAGTAAGCTTTTTCTCAATTTCCTTAAAATCTTGTGATGTGGAGAAGGACAAGATTTCTCTTTAGCTGTGGCTTTCAAATTCTAAAGGCTAGATCTCCACCAATCAGCTCTGTATGCAGAGGAGGCCTAATACCCTCATTCAGTCTTCAAGGTTTTCCTGTGTATTTCCCCCTCCATTTACATCAGAGCAAGCAATCAGATGCAAAGAGCAGCACCTGGAGTGTTCTCCAGCTTGCTTTTCCTGTGAGAAGAAGGAAGAAACTCTGCCTGCATTTGAATCAGCTTTTCTAATACCCTCCCTGGAGCTTAAGTTGAATTTCCAAGTCAGCCCTAGCACCCCACCTCAAGCCCTTGACAAAACTCTGCATCCCAGAAGAATGTTCAGATTAATTGGAAGGGACACCTTTGAAATATGGCAGGAAAGATTTTTAATGGGAAAACAAATCTTTGTGTAGTTCTTGTAGTAGTTTTATTTGGCTGGAGATTTTTTTTCCTGTTTGTAGCTGTACAGGAGCCTTTCACCTAGTTCTCAAAAGTGCTTTGCAAATGTTAATGAAGTACCTATGCTCTTGAAGAGCTGTTTTGTGATTATGTCACTAAGCTGCTGGGCTAAGTGGGATATTTCCATATGTATAAGGGTCTTGCCCTCTGTCATAAGTCATGAGGGGTTTTTCCCATATATTTACAAGATGCTTTCTTCTCTCAGTATCTGATGGGGAGATACTAATACAACTCCATGGATAAAATCCTCACTGTTTCATTGATCAACCTGTCATATGTCACTCCCATCAGTGTTCTGTGAAAAGGCACAGAACTTGGCAAGCTGGAACAGAACTGTTTTAGTCTTGAACAAAACTTGCTGAAACTAGTGGTCATAGAACAACTCTTTGGAGAGGTGGAAAAAAGTAAGACAAACAATAACCTTCCTCTTATGGAGTCAGAAATTCAAAACAATAGCAGCTTCCTTTCTGGTCACAGGCATGCATCACAGCCCAAAGCTAAAACATGCATGGGCGGGAAGATTGCTCTGGCTGCTATTCCTGTAAAGTAGTGTGGGTGTGAGAAGAGAAGAGCAGTGCACCAGAGTAAGCCACATGTCAGCAGCACAACCTGGAGAAGCCCTGTGAGCAGGATTTTAGTCTGCAGTTCAGATTTGAGCTTCTGGTCCCATCTCCCACTGCTGCTGCCTCCTTGTATTTATCAGCATAAGTTTTTTGTACAGTGCTCAGTCAAATGGTTTGAAAACAAATTGCATGGGAAACATAACCTAGCCACAAAAAGGAGTTTAGCTGTGGGTTTTGGTTGGCTGTTTTTTCCCTGATTTATGTCTGTGATCAGTTTCCCTCAGTACCAGTACAGATGCTACACATGTCCACCATGATCTACAGGCATGAATATGCTAGTACTGTCTCCTAACAGTTGTTTGTGGATGTACCTGGGAGAAAGGCTGTAAGTGGGGAGATGTTTTTTGTCTAGGTATTAACTGGAGAAGACATGGAGCTGTAAATGGTACTTATTTTCTGCAGTATTTCAACACTTTATTCCCTGTCAAGTGAGCTTCCATTGATGGTGCCCTACCATTGGTTTCTTTTTCCAGCCAAAATTAGGCGCAGCGTCATTCATCCTGGTGAAGTACTTTTTTTTGTCACCCAATTAAATGCTACTGTTTGCCCTTGATGCATGAACAGGTGAAGTCTATTTTTATGATATATAAGTCCTATTGAGATACTGGTCTTGATATTCTCTTGAGAAGAGACTAATCTGAAATGGGTTGATTGAAAGGTATTTCAAATGTGGTAATCGTTGCTAAACACTGATACAGGCTTCTCCATCCAAGAAGCAACTCCACAAACTAACTTTCACTAGTACTGAGGAGGGAAGTGAACTGTATTCTCTATGGCATTCAACAGGCAAATCAAGACCTGGAAGTAGCCTGTTCTTTGCAGCACCACATAAGAAACGTTCCTATGGCCACAGGGCCTTCCTTCTCTGTGCCATGTCAAATCCCTTGCTGCAGGTCCATCCAGCACCTGAGTACTGACTCTTCTGTGGGTGTGATACAGTGTCTTGTACTTTCAGGGTTGTCTTTGTTAGCTCCACCTGGTTTATCAGACTCATCCTTTTGTTAGGAGGCTGATTTCTTCCTTTGTTCTACTGCTGCTGTCAGCCTTAATCACCCAGTTTTCTTCCGGTGGCACTCCTAACACTTTGTTCTGTGATTCTGACCAGGAGAGCTCCTTGTCAGCAGTAACTGCAGTTAGCATCCATTCTCCAAGCTCTGTCTGGAAGCCTGCCTGTTACTTTAGGTGTATTTGACAAGGGTTTGGCAGGTGTCAGGCTGTGATTCTCACAGACTGTGACCTGCCTGTTATCTTAGATACTTACTTTGAGACTTCCACCATGATTCTACAAATGCTTCCAGCTTCCAACACTGTTTTTTCTACAAGTTTGATTTTTAAACTGTGGCTGTAAGAATTGCTGTATTCTTATGCTTAGGCAGCTTTCACCACAGCAATGTCAATTTTGAATGTAAATACCTTCAGTATCAAATTAAAATTTAAAAAAAGTGTAGTTATTGCTCTTACTTAAAGTAATTCTTTTATCTCTCTCCATGTGTACTTTGATTTTATCTGGAATTATGCTGTCTAAACAGTACTGTCAAGGTCTTTAGGGAGTGAACCAGGTCTCTTGAGGAATGATGAACATTAATCAAAAGATGATCCTGTTACGTAAACACATGTTGTTGTACAAAAATAACCATATTATACACAGCAGCATATGTTTGGAAGGGAGCTAATGGATGTTTGAGAAAAAAAAAAATCCAGGTTTTCAAGTTGTCTATTTCTGTTTTAGTAGCTTATTCAAATCAAAATCTGGGTACTCTATGGTATGGTGACAGCACCTGGAGAAAACAGTCTATTGTATTACATGCTATGAAAATAAATTATCAATATTATCTCAGCACTTAATGCAGATTAAAGCATACACTCTTAAGAATTCTAGAAACATGAACATGTTAGTATGGTTCTACTGGAGGTGATAGCACCTATCAACAGCTACCTACCATTTTTCATGTCCAGAAAATGAAAGCAGTAAGAGTTTTATTGCAGATTTTTTACCCTCACAACTGCATGCACTTGTCACAGCAAAAATAGTTTTATGGTTGATTCTAGAACTTAAGTGTAGGCAGACTACAAATAACAACTGTGAGTTATTGTGCTGTTTTTATGCATTCGGACTACACCTAAAATACCAGCTTTAAAGCAGGTTTTGGCAGATAATGTGCATTAAGCAGGTCTTGGGTGCGTTTTGAAAAATTGTCCAAGTCCTGTCCTCAAGAGATGGAGTCTGTATCTCTTTGCAAAATCACCTTTCTGTGTGTCTCTGAGTCCTGCAGTCAATGAAGTTACTGATAAATACCTCTAAGAAATTTGGATGCTCATATTTAGTATTCTTAAAATCAGTTTTTAGGGTGGCCGGGCCCTGGTGCTTTTGAAGATGTAGATACTGTATAAAAACCTGTACAGCTTCTCATTCATGTCACGTGGAGAAATTCTGTGTATAATTTAAAGAGAAGGCTACTGCTCAGCTTCTGATGAAAGGTGATAGTCCTTACTCAATGACTGCTATGGGGAGATTCAAGTCCAGGGAATGATCTTCCTTGTGCATTTAACTGGTCAGCAGGAGGAAGAGGTTGCAGCTAGAAATGTGCAGCTTCTGGGAGCTTGGAGGCCACCCTGAACATGTTCAAAGAGCATTGATGCCTTTTTCCTGTCAGCCTCTAAGAGGCAAGTGATATTCCTCATCAGACAGCAATCTTCTGCCCCAAAATCACTGGCAAAATGAATAGGAGATTCCATGTCTTTCACCAGAATCTGGCTTCTATCTGAATTTCTCTCAAAACTCAAAATCTGGCATTTTATACTTTCCTTGGGGATTGCCTTGCCCTTGGCAGAGCCTGCAGTGGTGTAGGCTACACTTCTGTCAGCAAGATAGCATGAAGAAGCACTTAGGAAAACATTTCCATGCACAGTGTGAGGAGGCTTTGCTCATGCTCAGTGAGCTGGCTGTGGGTGATAATTATCACCCTGGACTGGAAACCTGTGTAATCCTAATTATTTGGTGCTATGCCTGAGCTAGTAAGACTTGATTCTCAGTCTTATGAAAATAGGGTCATGTATTGAAACATTACTAGTAATCCTTTAAGAAGCTGATGATTAGCAGCAGCTGAACAAATGGTTTGCTGTAAGGTGATGAGTGTTTTGTACTGTAACATAAGCTTATACAGAATTTAGTTAGCTAATAACTAGAAACAAATGTTCTCTCTCTTTATTTCCAAAGGAAGGAATTTATGTAGAATAACAAGTCACCAAATACATTGCTGTGAGATCAGTCTGGTGTATATGTGGATTCTCTAGTTTCATAAAGTACTTAATTAGATTTTCCAGTTATTTTCCTGTAATAAATGTGTAATTATTTTTCTGTAGTGGAAAATATTTGTATATATTATATATTTTACAAAGATAGCCAAAATTTTCAGAGCTTAACATTGAAGTTTAGGTTTAAATCCATACTTAAGTGTATGTGGTATATTTAACTGTGGATTTATGACCCTAGCTTCAACACTCTTTCCTTTAAACCTTTGATTAAATTCCTTTGTATTATATCTGCAGTTGGGTAGGCGGATGTCTTTGATTGCAAAATTTTATTCATGACATTTAACATAGGGCATTGCTGGGCTTTTTTAGACAGGTGTGTCTGTGTCCCAAGGGTCTTAGTAGGAATAGGTGAATGTAAGAAAGTGAAGGGATTTCTTGTTTTTTTGAATAACTAGTGTATGCTTATGCATCAAGAATAATATGGTACATCTATTGGCATATCTCTTTCATTGTGCCTTTTTTGTATGTTAAGAGATAAATAATACTTGTCTAGCTCCACTTTAGGGTATCTCCTTGCAGCTTTCTGATCTGATCAGAACCAGGTCTGAAGTCTCCATTCAAGTAGTAGGAAGTAAAAATAAAAATGTACAAGTGATAGTAGTAAATACAAAAAAGTAATGCAGAACAAAAGAATATAAAAGTAATAACAGTAATAAGTGAAATAGAAATCTTCTCATGAGGTTTCCATTTCATCTGGTTTCATGTGTAAGTGCTGGCCAAAATAAAATTCTGTTTTTCCTCAGGTGAGAGACCTGTCTATTGCATACTTCCTGGTTGGACTAACATACCTGTATGTTGGAGTGATAATTTTTGCATCTTTTCCTTCTCCGCCATTATCCAAAGAATGCATTGAACAGGTGAGATATTTTACTGCAGTATGTATTTCATGGAATCACAAAATGGGTTTTTCGGGGGAGGACCACAGTGGTCATCTGGTCCAACCTCCCTGCTCAAGCAGGGCCATCCCAGAGCACATGGCACAGAATTGCATCCAGATGGTTCTGGACTATCTTCAGTGAGGGAGACTCCAGAACCTCTGTGGACAATCTGTTCTAGTGCACACTCACTCACACTGTGAAGAAGTTTGTTCTCATGTTCAGCTGGAATTTCCTTTGCATCAGTGTCTGCCCATTGCCTCTTGTCCTATTGCTTGGCACCACCAAGAGGAGCCAGATCCAACCTCCTGGCACCCTCCTTTGAGATAGCTGTATACATTGATACCTGTATCCAGCAGGAACAGGCTCAGCTGCCTCAGCCTTTCTTTGTAAGAGAGATGCTCCAGTCCCTTGGTGATCTCTGTAGCTCTGAGCTGGACCCACTCCAGGAGCTCCATGTCTTTGTTGTCCTGAGGAGCCCAGAACTGGACACAGGTCTCCAGATGTGGCTCACCAGGGCTGAGTGGAAGGACAGGATCACCTACCTCGACCTGCTGGCAATGCTCTTCCTAATACATGCCAAGACACCATATTTGTCCCTAACCTTTTAATAAATATGCAGTAAAAATCACCCAGCTACTGCTTCTTGCTTCATGATTCACCCTGGCAGGCACATCTGCCCTTGACTGTGGTCAGTTGGTAGGACACCTCGACACACTGAACAGATGAGTAATGCTTGTGTTCTCATTTATATAAATAAATTGTTCCCAATGGTTTGGTGAAAAACAAACATTTAATAAATACTCTTTGAAAGTGATGAAGGACCATAATGAACAAGTTAACTATTGAGCTTTTCATTTCTTAGCTTCTTTAATCCTGAGAAGTGTGTGCAGTGACTCATTGGGATTACGGAAGAAATAGAATGTGAAAGCAAGCTTGTTTAGAGAGGAGTCCTCACTTCAATTACATAGGAGTCTGACACTCTGGAGTCTGACACTCCGGGGAGCCTTGCCAGCAGAGTTCTTCAGATAATAGCACCACATCAAACACCCTGTGAAGGCTGAAAACTCTTATCTGCTTATAGGCAAGCCTGGCTTCCATACCCTAAATTGCTTCAGAGATAGCAGTTATCAAAGGGGGATCCATTTTATGCCAGGTGTTCTATAATTCTGGTGTAATATTTAGCAATAATCAGCATTTAAAGGCTTCCTTTGACTGTGGATTAGTTAGAACTGGTACCACTGTAAAGCTATGAAATTATTTTTTAACCACCTGAAATAATTTCACAGGATGAAATCCACAATTGAATAACAGATGAGTGATTTTCTTCCCATTTATTTTCTGTAGTTATCTCAGTTACTTTTGAAGCTGTTTGTGTATTTCTGTGATATCTAAGTCTTATAATACTTTTTCACGTGTTCCCACTAGTAGTGTACGATTCCTTCCTCATTTCTATGTAATGCACTTTTACTCACTAAATAACTGTTTTTAATAAGTAGTAATGATATGACAAATAATAGGAGCTTATCAATTGGTCTGCCTAAAAGGTCAGGTGGCCCTTCTACAGCCTCAATTATCTGAGGATGTTCAGAAGATAAGAAAGTAATTCCTTATGTAATACTAACAGTAACACTGACATCAGCCTAGTAGTATTCAAAAATTGGTTGTTATTTGGTGGGAAGGCACTTGGGAAAGAGGGAGAGGGTTTTTCATGTTATGGAGTTCATTTAGCAATTGTAGTTGTTTGGATTATATCCCATTCTTTTTGGCACACAGATATTAAAAACCACCAGATACATGTAAACAGGCACCATTGATATGTAACATTACTTATATGTTTAGAATTTTCTAGATAACTTTCCCAGTGATGACATCATGTCATTTGTTGCAAGAATATTCCTGCTGTTCCAAATGATGACTGTATACCCACTGTTGGGTTATCTGGCACGTGTTCAGCTGTTAAGACAGTTTTTTGGAAATGCTTACCCAAGGTAAGAAATCTGTTTCTTGACAATAGTTTGGCACACTTTGCTTAACTGGCTTTCTGTTCTCTGAAATTTGGCTAGGTTTTTGGGGATTTGCTTTGTACATTAGGTACTTTTCATAAGCTAATTTCACAGAGTTTGTAGAGTCAGGGTGAATAGGCTCACAGAATAAACTTGCCTGGAGATCAGGATGGCTACATTTTGCCAGAGCAGAATAAGGGGAGGTTCTTTTAGTTTAGCTCTTAATTTTATCAACAATTAAGAATTTTGTCAACACAGTCCCTTTGTGTTATGCAATTATATGGCAAAAGAAAAGTTGTACAGGAAAAAAAATCATTTAGTCCAGAAGCATTTTATCTAGCAATCCCTAAGCTGTGAAAAACACATACTCCAGACACTAACCTTTCAGCATGCCATCTTTGTTTTGATTGTGCATGATTAGTAATCATCCATCTGTTTTTAAACAGAGATAATAGCTCAGTGAGTTGTTAGTTGTGCTATCTGAGCTGCTGCTACGCTTATAAAAATAGCTTTTCACATGCTAATTTCAGAGATGAGCCACACCCTTGCATTTGTACACTGTTTGTATTTCAGGGAACAGCTGATGCAGATTTCAGTTTTAGTTTGTTTTTTGTTTTTTTTTTTAAATAAAACCTAGGACATTTATATTTGGAGTAGTGCAGTACTGAATTTGTCACAGCTGAGAAGTTACGATTTATCTCCAAGTTTCTTATTTTGTGTTGTGAATTACTGTTGATGGAGGAAAGGAAAAAAAAATCTCAGGAAGGAATGTGTGTTTCCTCTGTGGCATCAGCAGTTCAGGTCTGCAGAGATGCTGTTCCAAGTTTGTTCTGAGTCCTAAAATAGGTATGAGAAGTTCTAGAAACTGAATGCCTAAAATTAGGCAGTAAAATAAGTGCCTGCTTTTTTTGACTCTGAATTGTATGCAGTTCAACATTAAGATTTTTAGGAACTGCTGCAAGTTACTCTTGGAAACAAGGCCATTTATTTAAGTGCTAAAGATGGATTTCACAGCCACTGGGAAATAGTCTTGTCCTTTATATTATGTGGATGTGCCTTTTCCTATCTCCTCCCTCTAGTTGCTCTCTGACCAGAATGGTTTTCATTTCCCTCATGGCCTCTCCTAGAACCTACAGCTTTATGCCAGTCTCTTCTCAGGTTAATTCCAGCTTGCTGTTTTAAGCCTTCACGGTATGACGAATTTGATGATGCAAATACTTGTTTGATTGTTGTCTCCGGAATGTTCTGTGGGTAGCTTCACTCATTTTTAATTTTTTTTAAAATATAGTGAAGTATTTAAAGCTTCTGTGAAGTATTTAAAGCTTCTGAGAAGTCAAAAATGGTTTCTAGGAAGCCACATAAGTCTCTCCAAGCTATAGTGATAAGGTAGCATATTCTGACTGATGTCTCTCGCTCTCTAGCATCCCAGGTGTCTCAAATAGTGCACAGAAATCACTCAGTTAACCTTCAGGCTCTGGCTTCTTTCCATTTACAAGCTCAGCCCTTGTTTTTTTCTATGCAGTGAAGACTTGCTGAAGGCTGGTAGCAAGCACGGGACATGTCTCTGGGAGGATAGTAAAGATTTACTGCCTGGTTGTGAAACGTGTGTTCGTGACCAGTTCTCACCAGTCACCTAAGCTGACAAAGCTCCTTTAATAGCACTTTATTTCCTCTCTAGGAAGAACTTCAGTATTTTTGGTTTTTCCCAGAGCTGCTTCTGTAGGGAAATGTTTTGCAAATATAAGAGGTTGCTCTTACTGACATAGGCTGATGTCTTACTGGAGAGCCTGTTGATTCACTCCAAAGAACTGACCTGGATATACTAAGTACTGTGGCTTTTTGTGTAGGAAAATGAGCACTCTACAAATAGTTGAATGTACTTGGCTTCTTTTCTCAAAATCCTCTTAATCAGGGCTGACAGCTCTTGGGCAATAAGAAGTTTAACCTGCAGAGGTTCATGCTTTACCTCTTAGGTGTCTGTATAAGGTGAATATATGGAGGAGAATATCCTGGGTCACATATCTGGAGAAAATTTTTGTGTGAGTAGTGAACCCAAAGGATGAAAAAGGAGGAAAAGAGCAGGATCTCTGCTGGCAACTTAGCCTCATTTAATCCTGTGATTCTATGTGCTAAATGGCATGTCTTTTCATAGATGCCTCTTTCTTATATTAAGGGGTTTTTTTTGCAGCTGAGCGAAATGTTATAAATTTGCCTTCTGACTGTAATTGTCCAAACAAAACCAACAAAAACAACAAAGTCTAACATGAACACCTCCTCCTTTCATCCAAGTCTCCATTAGAAATGTTCCTTAATTTTTAAGCTGTCAGTTAATTTTTAAGCTGTTGGTTGCTTCACATGAAAGCTCAGTGATTTTAAAAGCCAGGCTCAATCACATCAGAAGTTTTTTGCAGGTGTGGATACCTGCTGCTGCTGTGGATGGAGCTAACAGATAGCCATTAAGTTATTAAATGGAGTACTTAGAATTTTGCATGGATGCAACTTAAAGCAAATAGCTTCATCTCGCACATATTTACAGACCTGCCAGATAGTTTTTATTGCCTGGGTGTGATGGTATTGCTCAGATCAATTTCTTTCACTGGGTTTTGCCCCTTTATCTGTCACTGATTATAAAAAAGGACCAGGGTATTAGTTTGCTGTTTTGCAATTTATACTCTTGATTTTTCATCTAATCAAAGGCAAATTCTTCCAAAAGCAACGTCATGGTTCATATCTTATTATTTTCTGGTAAATCATGGATTATAACTGGATTATAATGAGAAACTTCATACTCATCTTCAAGGGAACTTCTATTGTCTGAAGACTTGATTTTCATCTCTTTTGTCATGTGCTTTTTAGATACTCTGTAGTGCTATTTTTCTATGAACAACTCTTTGCTGTGGGTACCTATAGTGTATCCTACCAACCGGTAGTCTTGAGTGATGTCTTAACCTCAGCAGCTCAAACTTAAAAGCTTAAGTAGACAGTATGTAACTTTTCTTCTCCCATTTTTCCCAATAGACATAAGCTGAACAGTGTAAGCTTGCTTATCTGAAAGGAGATGAGAGTCTTGTCTTCCCATAGTCAGGAGGAGATCAAAAGCATCCTTGATTCTAAGGAAGATTCTCCTTGCTGTTATGTACAAGTAGCAGTCAACTGTGTTTCTGCCTATCTTAGAGTCAAATATACCATGCTAGACATGGTGGTGTTCTTACAGACATCATCACACAGAATCATAGAGTGGTTTGGGTTGGAAAGGACCTTGAAGATCATTTAGACCCAACCCTGCCCCCCACCATGGGCAGGGACACCTGTGACAAGACCAGGTTGCTCAGATCCCCATCCAAACTGACCTTGAACACTTCCAGAGGTGGGGCATCCACAGCTTTCCTGGGCAACCTGTTCCAGCATATCATCACCCTCACAGCACAGTTTATTCCATATATTTAACCTAAATCTCCCTCTTTCAGTGTGTCCCCATTCCACCCTGCCCTGTCCAGTTCCTGTCAGAGAATCCCTCTCCAGCTTCCCCCTAGGCCCCTTCAGATACTGGAGGTGTCTGTGAGGTCCCCACACAACCTTCTCCTCTCCAGGCTGCACAGCCCCA